>JAKELH010000547.1:0-51153 GCA_021525015.1 Lactarius pseudohatsudake | reverse complement strand
ACTTGCGATACGATTGACGCAAAAGCGATTTCGAGGCGTATGAGTACAACTCGTACAGTTCGTAGAGAAGAGGGGCAACGAAATATATCAGGACCCTCCCTTGCAGACAACAGGAACTGTATTGAGGTGAGGATTCGAAACGGAAAATCCCACCCGACGCTCAGTGAGCCAATGCTACGCACGGCAAAATCGCATTCGGATTTTTTTTTGCTAAATAATGCGCTTCAATGTTCTGTGTGAAGCGGGCTGTAAGGATGGTCGACCAGGAAAAGTATTAAAAAAACATTGCAGTCACGATGCGAGGATGTTTGAGATATGCATGGCATGAGACGTAAGCTGAACGGGGGACTGCATCCATTGGGGGAGCTTCGCAATGTGAGGCGCAAGTAACGGGCCTCTTCTCTTAAATGCAGCGGCAGGCAGGAGACCGCCGCGCCCGAGTGGTCCACACGCCCTGCGCGAGTGCCTCATCCATGATATCTGTCACGACTCGGCTTGTGGACGCTTACTATACGGTGATGACTCCCTTAGTAAGTAGTAATCAGTCATGGACTCGCATCAGTCAGCCGTCGTAGTATCACATGCTTGTAGTGATATTATGACTCATTCCTAGTAGTAGCGGTAGTAGGGTTCGAGCTACTTACGCTACTAGTTACTCGGATTCGGGAGGAGCTTTAAAGCTACCTCAGTCATGTATAAATCGTACGATGCGAAGACCAGAAGTCCTCATTCTGGTCTTCTTCAATCGCCATCATTCACCCTCTCCTCGTGATCCTCCTGAGTGTCTGCTACCTCATCCGCTTGTCTCTGGTAGAGCAAGTCGGCCTTCACGAACGCCTAGTGGAATACGCCCTAGTGCCCTTTACGACCACGTGCATTAAGAAGCCGTGTACTCGTGTCACGTGACTATAGAGTCGCAAGAATTCGCTAAGTCGTCAGAACGCCCTTTCGCTGTCCAAGTCGGACTTACGCCAGTGGCGGCGTTACATTAAGACCAGAATCCCTTCATCGTGGCGTTCACGACTCGAGACCGTTGGACCAACTTTCGCACGTACTCCTCCGAACGAAGAGGAGATCGCAACGTACCAGTACAATTTCTAGGAGCAGCACGGTGGAGAGAATACCGCGGAGACATCGGATACTTCGTTGACTTTGCATCGGGACCTACCCGATATCGACCAGTTGAGTTCAACTTCGAAAACGTTTGCTGGGTAGAGATTACGTGGAACCCGATCGACAACAGGTGGGACGCAGTACGACCAGCAGGAAGGAACTTTAACTGCGACATCGACGCAAGAGGATTACCCAACCGAGAACAGTGGGGACAAATCGACGGACGACCAGAAGAGGAACCAAGTACCTCAGAGCCACGCACACCCGCACCCTCCGAAACAAGCGGGGAAGACGACCAAACCGAAGCCGACGACGAAGAATCAGAAGTAGCCGCAGTGACCCAAACAGCTGAGTCGCTACACATAACCGAGCCAGAAATCATCCACGTACGCTCCCCAGTTGTAGCCGCAATGGCCACAATCACACAAGAGGAAACCCTCATCATGGAGGAAGAAAGACGCATTCGAGAAGAGGCCAACGCAGCCCTTCTCCCCATCCACCCAAGTACAGGACATCGGATGGACGCCGACGAAGCCGCGATATTCCGCGCCGTAGGACCCGATCACCCCGATCCACCCCCAGGTCGAGGAAGCCCCCCTCCACCACGAAGACCCGGAGGAAACTTCGGAGGTGGACCACCACGAGGAGGACCGCCAGGAGGAGGATTCCCAGGACCACCGGGAGGAGGAGGACTTGGGGGGGCAGGCGCAGGAGTGCCACCCGGCGAAGATAAGCTAACGGGTGAAAAACCCACGGTATTTACAGGGGACAGAGCCGACTACGAGGCATTCCTCACTCAATGGCACCTTTACTGGGCACTCAACGGGGACGCCCCCGTCTTGCGAAACGTATATCGCAGATGCCTTATGTTCCTAGGCTACGTAAAAGGGCCCGCAGTCAGCAACTGGACCCTCGGCTTTCTCACGTGGCTCAACAACGAAGTCAGGACAGGAAGAGACCGGTACGACGAATACCTCTGGGATACCCTAACAGCAGGCTTCTCAGACCGCTTCTCCAACGTCTTGGAGCAAGAACAAGCCCAAGCGGCTCTAGCCAAAGGCCTCAAGATGATCGGAGATGATATTGACACGTACGTCACCAACTTCGAGCAATTAGCACGGAAGGCTGATTATCGCCTCAACGACCGACAAACGATCGATCGATTCACGGCGGGACTTCCACCCGCACTCTTCACCAAGGTCTACGAGCTAGACGGGCCAAGCACGTTCAACGAATGGAAGGACGCCACGTTAAAACGTCAAAAGCAGTACATCCACCTTAGAGCCAGATTGCACTTATCCAAATCGACGCCCCCTGCACGCTCCAACCCCCCTCGGCATTACGGAGCTCCATGGAATCCACCGCGGAATCCACCACCAAGATACGATCCCAACGCAATGGATACCTCCGCCGACCGCTCCCGAGCGCGGTTGGCCAACGCCGAAGAAGTCCTAGGGAGGGACAATAGGTCGTACCAGAGAGGAGGAGGAAGCAGAGGCAGGGGGGGAGGACAAAGGCGTGACATGCGGGAAGTCATTTGCTATAACTGCAATAACCCGGGTCACTTCTCACGAGACTGTACGCGACCTAGGAAGCAAACACAACGGTATCAAACCCCAATAAGCCAAAATCGCAGCGCGGAAACCGACTATTACAGTCAAGAACCGTCAACGGCTCGCGCCGCAAGCACCTCGACGCCTCAAGACGCAGCAAAAAGCTGGCTCGAAGGAGTGAGGGGAGCCACGGATGAAGTAAAAGACCTCATATTCCAAGATTTATGGAATCAGGAGGGTTTTCGGGACGCCTGAACCCATCGGCCTGGGTGAGGGCAATCAATTGTAACTCTGTAATCATGACTCGCTTCCGTTCGCTTCGAATTCCAGTCTCGATTCGCACAAGTTACTCCATGGCCGATATAAAAGGACTCGTAGATTCAGGTGCAACGGACAACTTCATAAGACCCGCATTTGCGAAACGCATGGGGCTAGGGCTACAACCCCTAGATCGCCCAAAGAAAATATGGAACATCGATAACACAGAAAATAAAGCTGGGTCCATCACTCACTTTATCGACCTCGACATAGAAACAAAGGGAACTCACAGAACCATGAGGTTTCTCGTCACGGATATTGGCGACGAAGACCTGGTGCTTGGATACCCCTGGCTAGCCGCTTGCGAACCAACGATCAGCTGGAAACACGCGACCATCCACGAAGAGAACCTGCCCATAGTCATCCGATCCACCCATCCTTCAGAACGACAAGTCATACTCGCTACCGCCATAACCCAAGAGGAAGCCGAAGAAGCAGTGTTAGAGCTAGAAGAAGTGTGCCAAATACGAACAACGGCCACTGAGCTGGCCATCGCTGCTCGAAGCGACCAGAAGGCAACCGACATTCCCGAACCATACCGACGCTTCGCTAAGATCTTCAATGAAGAAGCGTCACATCGATTCCCGCCTTCGCGACCATGGGACCACGCAATCGACTTCAAACCAGGCACACCGGCCAGCATTGACTGTAAGGTATACCCCATGTCACAAGAAGAAGACGGCCAACTCAAGACGTGGCTCGAAGAACAGCTAAAGATGGGTTACATTAGACCGTCGAAATCACCTTACGCGTCCTCATTCTTCTTTATTAAGAAGAAAGATGGCAAGCTCCGCCCCGTCCAAGACTACCGAAGAATCAACGCCTGCACCATCCGTAACCAATACCCCCTACCGCTCATGAGCGAACTCATCAACGACCTGGGCAACGGACACATATACACCAAACTCGATGTCCGCTGGGGCTATAACAACATACGCGTCAAAGCAGGCGACGAACCAAAAGCCGCGTTCAAAACGAAATACGGCCTCTACGAACCACTGGTGATGTACTTCGGACTGACCAACTCACCCGCAACCTTCCAAGCAATGATGGATTACATCCTCACCCCCGTCATCGCCGCACACGCACTACTCGGCACTATCATTCGGGTTTACATGGATGACATCGGTGTAGCCACCCACGAGAACGCGGGGATGCAGGCACACATCAACGCGGTATGCGACATTCTTCAAGTCGCAATGGACCACGACCTATACTTTAAACCGGAGAAGTGCCTTTTCCACCAACCGCGGATGGATTACCTGGGGGTCATCCTTGAAAAGGGGGTGACACGCATGGACCCAGTAAAAGTCGCCGGCATTCGCGACTGGCCCCGACCCACGAAGGTACGCGACGTACGCTCCTTTTTGGGCTTCTGCAACTTTTACCGCCTCTTCATCCGCGGTTTCGCAACACATGCCCGAGCACTGAACCGACTCACTCGCAAAGACACGGACTGGTCTTGGGGTACTGACGAAGAGAAGGCGTTCCAGACCCTCAAGACCCTCGTAACTTCTGAACCGGTGCTAGCACACCCCACGCTCACCGACCAGTTCGAGCTGGAAGTCGACGCATCGGGATACGCAGTAGGAGCCGTACTCCTACAGAAGAAACTCGACGGCAAACGACACCCGATAGGGTACTACTCAGCCACGCTCAACGAAGCCGAACGCAACTACGACATATACGACCTTGAACTACTGGCCATCGTGAAAGCACTAAGGCACTGGCGACCCTACCTAGCTGGCTCACCCCACAAGATCAAAATCTTCTCCGATCACCTCAACCTCACACACTGGAAATCACCCCAGAAGATAAGTCGTAGAGTCGCACGGGAAGTACTTGAACTCATGGAGTACAACTTCGAGATTCACCACATAAAAGGAACGAACAACGGAAGAGCGGACGCACTGTCCAGAAGACCCGACTACGACCAGGGAGACCGAGACAATGAAGGAGTAGTAGTTCTCCCCGAAAGAGTCTTCGCCGCACGACAAGTCCAAGTACGACAAGCCATCACCCAAACCAATGAGAACCACCAGCAGGACGAAGACCGAATCAAACCCTGGGTGGACGCTCACAAACTCAAGAAGGTTGACGACGTCTGGTATAGGCAAGGAGCTAGGGTCATCACTGGCGGAACAGACGACATCCGCACCATCATCCGGAATCATCACGACCCCCTCATATACGGACATCCGGGCATCAAGCGCACGGCACGTATTATCGAACGGCACTACTGGTGGCCCCACATGTTGAAACACGTGACCGACTACGTCCAAGGATGCGCGGAATGCCAACGCCACAAAGTCAATAACCGACCCACGAGAGCCCCCCTAGTGCCTATCACGCCGATTCCAGACGCTAAGCCATTTGAAGTTATAGCTCTTGACTTCATCACTAAATTACCGATTTCCCAAGGCCATGACTCCATCCTCACCGTGACGGACCACGACTGCACCAAAGCGTCCATATTCATCCCATGCAGCGAAGACATCACGGCAGAAGGGACCGCAGCCTTATACGTCACTCACGTGTTCAGACGATTTGGACTACCGACTAAAATCATTAGTGATCGAGACCCCCGATTCGCGTCCAAGTTCACCCGAGAATTATGCCGCATCCTGGGAATCCATCAAAATATATCGACCGCTTATCACCCGCGCACGGATGGACAATCCGAACGGACCAATCAGTGGCTCGAACAGTATCTAAGGTTCTGGACGAACGAGCGACAAGACAACTGGGCGCACTTCCTCCCAATGGCGGAATTCGCGCACAACAGCTGGCCACACGAAACGACCAAGACATCCCCATTCGCACTCATGATGGGGTATGACCCGCGCGCTGATTGGATCGATAAGCCCTCTCCTATCCCTCACGTACTCACGCGACTGCAACAATTCCGAGAAGCGCGACAGAACGCCCAGGACCTGATCAAAAAGGCTCAAACACTCTGGATCAAGCATAAGACGACGCCCAGGTATCAAGAAGGGGATCAAGTCTGGCTGGAAGGACGGCATCTTCGCACCAATCAACCCACTGCCAAACTCGCCGCACGCCGACACGGGCCCTTTCGCGTGACTCAAGTGCTATCGCCTGTCAACTACAGACTCGAACTTCCCACGCAGTGGAGTATTCACCCCGTGTTTCACATCGATTTACTCACGCCTTATCGCGAGACGCCCATGCACGGACGAAACTTCCCACACCCGCCACCGGATCTTATAGACGGGGAAGAAGAATACGAAATCGAGCGAATTCTAGACTCTCGGAGATTCGGCAGGAACAAGAAACTTCAATATCTCGTCCAATGGAAGGGATACTCCGACTCGGAGAATCAGTGGGTCAACAAGGATGACATATTCGCAGATAAGGCCATAGCGGAGTTTGAACGCAGTCGAGTCGGAAGGGTTATAAGCGGAGGAAACAACGCTAAGTCTTCCCCATCTCCTCACACTGGACTCCTCACTCCTCACTCAACAATGTCTGTTCCCTCTTCCACCGCTACCCCCTCTCTCACTGCCTTCGGACTCGACAACCTCACCTATGAAGAGGTCCGCGGCGCCCTATCCAACGTCCAGTGTATCACCGACATCGACAACCCCGACGACCCCACGACCTACTGGCTTCTCGACGCCGCGGGCCAACGCCTCCACGGCCGGCCCTACACGGAGGCCGAAGTGCGTGGGATTCGTACAGCTCTCCGCGACGGTGAGAGCCCCCCACTTCGACCTCTCCCGGTACGAGTCCACTACCGGATCAAGGACGAAGAAGACAGCAGCGACGAAGCGATGGGAGGAGTGGATGGGGGCACGGGATTGGAAGCCCGAGGCGCGTCAGTGGGAGAAGTCCCAACTGCGAGCAGCAGCAATAAGGAGAACGAGGATCCTCTGGCGACGCCGGTGGTTCACCGAGATGCTGAAAGAGCAGTGTACGAGCAAGTCGAGGGAGTCCTAAGGGACTACTACCCAGCTGAGCACCCCTACATCATCACCGCAACCGACTCTGACAACCTACTCGAAACCCCGTATTCATGCGACACTACCGGCCGGCCGCTCTACCGCGGCCGCATCACCATCGACGGCGACGTAGCGCCGTACCCGGCAGCTCGCCTCCGATACCTCGGAGGCAGCACGCGTCACGCGCCGCACGGATACAAGCACAACCGCGGGGAGGACTTCGTCCACTACCCCATCACCGACGCCGCCGGCAACACAGCCCAGGCGGCGTACATTCAAGTCGTCATGAATCCCGACCCCCTCGTCCTCGCTCTGGTGGACGATAGCGAGAAGGTGTACTCCAAGCCGCTGTACGCTGAGCCGCAGGTGCGCGAGGCCGGTAAGCCCCACTACCTCATCGAAGATATGTACGCCTTCGTCGGCGGACATAGCAACCAGCATCGCGTGGACCGCGCCGTCAACGAGCTGAAGGACGTAAGTCTGAAGGCCGAGCTGCACCGCTACCGAGCTTACAAGCGTGAGGCCGAGAGGATGGAGCAACGGCTCCACGCCTTGTCCCAGGCGCTCGGGGGGGTACAGGGAGAGCTGAGTCGGAGTAAGTTCAGACTCGAGATGGCAAACGCGTGGGACAGGATCACCGAAGCGCAGGAGGGATGGATGGGAGGAGTCGGGCCTACTCGGCGACGCGGTCGTCGCAGCTGAAAAGGGGGTGATGTCACGACTCGGCTTGTGGACGCTTACTATACGGTGATGACTCCCTTAGTAAGTAGTAATCAGTCATGGACTCGCATCAGTCAGCCGTCGTAGTATCACATGCTTGTAGTGATATTATGACTCATTCCTAGTAGTAGCGGTAGTAGGGTTCGAGCTACTTACGCTACTAGTTACTCGGATTCGGGAGGAGCTTTAAAGCTACCTCAGTCATGTATAAATCGTACGATGCGAAGACCAGAAGTCCTCATTCTGGTCTTCTTCAATCGCCATCATTCACCCTCTCCTCGTGATCCTCCTGAGTGTCTGCTACCTCATCCGCTTGTCTCTGGTAGAGCAAGTCGGCCTTCACGAACGCCTAGTGGAATACGCCCTAGTGCCCTTTACGACCACGTGCATTAAGAAGCCGTGTACTCGTGTCACGTGACTATAGAGTCGCAAGAATTCGCTAAGTCGTCAGAACGCCCTTTTGCTGTCCAAGTCGGACTTACGCCAGTGGCGGCGTTACAATATCCTGCAGCAGGCGCTCCTCACCCGCGATGTCGAACAATGACAGGTCCGCGACGTCTGCGACGTTCTTTTTCGACGCTTGGGAGCACGTCTTTGGGGCTCCTCAGGTCGTTGTGATCAAATCAGCAAATGGTAGAACGCGAAATGTGCAAGCCCTTCTGGATAGCAAAATTGATGCCCCGGTCGGCAATGATGATGTCGCCATGTTTTGCGAACGCAGAGATCACGCAAAGTATTTTCAAGAACCCCTGGGAGTAGACGACTGTACGGAGGAAGTCCGCTATGTCTCGTTCAAGATTTGTGTGGACATCTGCAGACATAAGCCGTTCATTCATCACAGTAAAGGCGCATCGACAGCACAAACGTACCAATAGTACTATAGAGCCCAGGAGGGCCACAGCCACCGACATCATATTTCCAGAGGGTTTTTATTGCACGCACTTTGACAACTTCGTTACCAGTGAGGCCCATGAAGTTGTAGCTGGCAAGATTGAGAACCTGCTTGCCCGTGTTGGCGAGTTTCGGCCTGGGCCCATTTGCACCAGAGACCACAGGTACAGCCTCGGGTTGCTGAGTACGTCACTGGCTTTCATGTCTGGCATCATCGCCCTGAGCTTGTGTGTTGAGTCCGGAACATCAACCCTACTGCCCAATTATGAAGCATGTCAAAAATCGGAGCAGGCCAAGTGACCATACATACGCGCGCCCCGACCGGCGAGCCATCTGCATTAGCCCCCGTCACCAATTGCGTTCCTCGTACAAGGAAATAAGAGAAGGAAAAAACGTACCTCGATAACCTTCCAACCACCCGTAAGCTCATTTTCGAGGTCTTCCTCCACGCACGTGACGACGGCGGCATAATTGCATTGCTCGACGCGGTCCTCGGCACCGACGACGACTTCGCGCGTTTTGCGGTCGCGGAACAGCAGGACCTCCTGCGCCGTGAACGTGATCATGAACACGGGCGTGTTGTCTTCGAGGAAGCGCCCCGTGCTCACGTCCACCTGCCGGATGTCGAGAGCCTTCAAGTCCGGTTGCATGCCCTGGCACAGGTACTGTTCCATCGTTGCCCAGAGCACGTTGTACGTCTGTTCAACGCGCGTCAATATAAAAATAAAACAATAAAACGGTGGTGGCTACGTATCGCCTCGGGGCACCACACTTTGAGTGCCTCGTTGTCCGCGCTCAGGTACACGTCCACCACCTCCGGCACGATGTACTCCCGCAGCTCCCGCTCGCACCCCTCCATCGAGAAGCCCGGGTCGAGCGCCTTCATGCTCCGCAGCACCTGTGCCGTCTCGTTCTCGTAGAACCACAATGCGACGGTCGACGTGACCGACCGGAGCGACAGCACGACCGGGGTGTACGCTTCCGCGCCACGCGAAACTTTGCAGAGGTGGCTACCTTGGTCGGCGAGGCGTTGTCCTCGAGTCGCTAAGGCTGCACGTAAGTGCGGCGAGGTCGGGAATGGGAACAGTGGGCTGCATGGAGCCCTGTTGGTCTCGGTAATCACAGGCAACCGCAAACGGTCGTGCACGCTTCCGCGCGACACGAAAGTTTGCAGAGGTGGCCGTCATGGTTGGAGAGACGTCACAGTTGAGTCACTAAGGCAGTGCGTAGGTGCGGCACACTGGAGAACGTGAGGGGATGAAGCCACCACCACGCCGCCCTTGACCTGTAAGCAGACCAGGACCAGTTGAAGCTGGATTGTTAACATGATCAATCAAACACTGTTCAATTGCGGAAAGGGACCAAATTCGTCCTGTCCATGTTAGGGGGATAGGAGGTGGGCGTCGTCATGGACATCCATGCATCGATGACTGAAAAGTTTCATTGATGCATGTGACCACAAACTTCTCCGTTGCCGCGAATCACAATGCTGAACTGCACAGGGGAACGGAGTGCAGTATTTGCAAAACGCGAGAGAGCTTGCGAGAGAGGCTGGTCCCACGCGACACCGAACACTGTGTGGGTGGGACGAAGAACCACCGTTGCTGAACCGGGAAGTGCAAGCCTAACGTGTGAGAACACCGAGGGCGCAGGATTAAAACGGTCACAACAGCCAGTTAACACATTGAACAAAAAGGCCATCAGTGAGATCCAGAAACTGCGAAGCCAGCGACGGTATGGTCATGTGAGGGCATGTGATCGTTTGGGGAAGCGCTTGGAAGGCCTACTCCGAAGTGGCTGAATTGATGCCCGCCAACGCACGCTGTTGCTCTGTATGAAATCATGCGTACCCCAGAAAAAAATTGCTGCAAGAAGGAGTATAAAAGCACACATTGAGTGTTTAAAAAATGATCTCAACACGGAAATCGAGGCAGCAAGCGAGGGGGAAAAAAGGTTCGAAGCCCGACAACTCCGTGACAAAGCGATGCCTAATTATTGTATAGATTCCAGTTAGTCATGCAGTGTCACTCTCGTTTTTGCTAAAGGTGCTTGTTTGCGTCTCTGTGAGCGGCTTACAGTAGATGTCAAGGTCCAGCTACAGGGGCATTCTGAGAACATGCCTGAGACCTGCACAGCCCACTAGATGCTACGTATACAATAACGTGAACGTACTGTAAGTGCTGGTGCAGCGCTGAACGCAAATAACTCTTTAAGAACCATTGTTTCCTACCTGAGCGCTGAGCTCACGCCCTCTTTCAAGTCATTCAGGTTTACGGCGGTTCCTGGTGATCATCAAAGAATTGCGTTCAATTTGTCCACGTAAACAAAAAAATAATTCCATGTGCGAAGCAAGACAAGCAAAAGCACGGCGCAGCAGCGTCCCAATGTGCCAAAGGAAAAGAAATCTGAACGTGTCTCTACTGACACACACACGCGACCAGAATCGCTATAGCTTCCCAAGCGCGCGCAGTAGCTGGCTGTTTTTTTCCATTGATGGTCTCATCTCATAACTATCTTTGCAACTTGAGCAGAGATTGAAGGATTCGTCAACCTTTTAACACATGACCGATCAATTATCCAGAAACAAAGGCATGCGACAGAGTTGTGCATATCACATCTGCGACTGCGGAGTCCACGATCAATTATCGCGAGTGCGTTTCCCTCTCTATGGTGCCTCCTAACCGACCTAACCCCTCGTGTCCCCATTGCTCATTGACTTAAGCTCGGCGAACTCCCTCAATAAGCTCCCATGACAAACCACCCTCCGCTTTCGAGTCTATGACGCGCTCGTGACCCTGCCAGCGCAACGATGAGCTGAGCGAACTGCGGGTCTCCCCGCCGACGTCGAGAAGTGACTCAAGGAGCGAGAGACCACGCCGTCAAATAAAAGCGTTCTCTTGGAGCCCTTAGTTGACGTCTTTTCCAAAACGAGGCGGTCGTACGTATCCTTCCTCTCTCTCTGCGTCGCCTTCTGACGCAATTCGCTCTCCAGGCCCCATGTAGAGATACGACCTACCAATCGCCAGAATCCGAATCCCAGGCGACACAGCTTTCCGCGCTCGGTGCAATCGCCGAGACCCTGACCGCCCTGTCAGGCCGACGCGTTCCTCGCTGCGTCAGCGCTCTTATTCCTAAGGGGCGCGCTGGATGACCTGCACACTTGGCAGCACGCCTGCCCACGCAGGCGCCACAGGAGAATACAGTACGTCTCCGCGACCAAAGCCGAGTGCTGATTATTGGTAAGCTATCCCTCCGGGGCTGGCGTGTTAACAACTTAACGGTCACTCTCGCGCAGACGTCGAGTGCGTATTCGATCTGCAATGGTGAGCGCCGTTGGTCAAGCACCTCGTGTACGTAGTCGTCGTCGTCGCTTTCTCCAAACGCGGTAAGGAGGCAGTCACGGCGGCACCGGTGCCGTCAGGGAAGCAGCCTGAGACACCTTGTGGTGGGATGGCGTACAGTCATGATCTCTCGATTTCGACGCTAGCAACGTTCTGTCGACCACACGTTATGTAAGTTCTCCGTTACCGATTGGACACCTGCAACGATTGCCCTACTACCCCCCTGCAACGTCCTTGTCCCTCATCTTGGAAGGGCTTCACAATATATCAAGACGCTCGACCTTACTCTCAACAAGGAACGCAAGCAGCCAGTATTCACAGACACCACCGAAGCTGATGAGACAGAGACCCAGGTGAGGTCTCCGCGTCATCGCCAGATGCGCCCATGAGCTCGGGCAGCGTTAAGACACATTTTACCACTCTATTCAAGTTTACACGTATTTGGCTGCCGTATTTGTACCGCGTGATACGAACATACGTACACAGGACGATGAAAAGTGTTGGGTAGTATAGTGGGAACGGGAACCCAATAGGAATATACCCAATCGCGCACACAGATCTCAGAGGTTGAGGGGTAGGTTAAACGATATCATACCGGCGACGCGAAGGATCAGGAGGATCTTCTGAACGCTCGGCAATTGTTCCCAGAAGTGAAAGACCCGGGATGAGTACGTCCGAGTCAGTAACCGATGGCAATTGCGGTCGAAAATCCAAGGTAGCCGTAGTGCTTGCGTGGATTGCGCGATTCACCGAAGGGAGTTCAAGGAGGTCCTGTTCCTTGCGAAAACTAGGCCGAGGGCTACCATCGTCTTCGGCGCCAGCACCCAGATCGGGCGCAGAGGTCGGTCCTGGATGAGCGCTGGGTACAGTAGTAACATTTATCGAGCGATGAGATTCTAGGGAAGACAATGAGAAGTCGGGTCGGGTGATGGGTAAGTGTGAAGACAACGGGGGACCTGTAGGAAATATGTTGTCGAGAACTGGATTACAAGAAGCTGAAGATGGGAGATTTGGTGCATCAAAAGGCGTCCGGAGGGCTGCGCTGTGTTGGAGGGAAACGGCGGTGGGTAGGGAGGGAGAGGACAGAGGAGGGGCAGGTGTCGAAGTTTCGGAAATAGCGTCGGGCATTGATATAACTGAGGTGACAATGTCCGGTATGGCACAACCGGTGGCTGGATCAGTTGAGGTAACGGGAATGTGCGGGCTCTCGATGGTTGCCTGATGAACGGGATGGAAGTTGTCAGGCAGTGGCACATCGGTGAGGCCGCTGAGGACACGAAGTGAGGCAGGTATGGACAAGGAAGGCACATCGGGACTGGTAAGAGAAGCAGGGGGTAGCGCAGTGTCATTATTCGGGCCGGTGCGAGCAACGGTTGTGACAGCAGAGTCATCGTGGATGTGAGGTGTAGGGTCCGAATGATGACCAGGGATGTTGCACAGTGGATACGACCTTGGTGACCACAGAACGCCGTCCTCGTCGCTGGTGGAAGCGGAGAAAGCTGTAGGGGCAGCATCGGTATCTTGATGTAGGGTGACGTAAATCTTGCGAATCGGTCTGAGGATATACGTTGCGGTCATCATATCGTTGTTACTCTGGGCATTTAGAACAATTTGATTCCAGAGTGCACAGAACTCGTGTTGCTGTTCAGGTGACGTATTTTGTGCATCAAATCTGGATGCCGTTTCTAAAACCCTAAAGTACGCATGTATCGGCCAGGACGCTTCCCGGAAATGGCTAAAATGCCGGCGAGTAATGTGAGTCAATATGGCAAGTGACAGACTGTCCCCCTGCGCCGCGTAGTCTCGGAGGTCGGATTCTGGGACGCCAAGTTCGTTGGAGGTAAGAATAAACCAAGAGTCATCGCGCCGTCGTGCCCTTGCAAGAACAGTAAAAATTATGGCTTGGATCATCGCAGTAGTTTCTACATCCTTGCCCTCGCCCCAGCCTCTCACAAGATGTGCAATTTCGGCAGATTGCACTGGCCCATACTCTTCGGACAAAATACTGTCGAAGACCTGCCAAAACAATGATTCAGAAATGTCTGCGGGTTTCATCGCCTTGGCGCATACGACAGCCCGCCGGCTTTTGTCCTGGTGAGGGAGCAAGTCGGATGAGAATGTGCGGTCTAACAATCCAATCGATGTCGTCAAAAGCTTGAACATTTGCTCTTCGGCGAGACTGGGCAGAGGATCGTCGACCACGTTCGAGCTGCGGAAGCCAGGTAAGCCGGAAAAGAAGTGCTCCAGCTCGTGATCTTCGTCAAAACTGTCAAACGTCCACAGAAACGCGCGGGTATCAATCTCCGATGGAGATTTCAGAGCGGTGTCCTCGGCGGTCTTCTGCATGCCCTGAATAAGCAATTTGCGATAATTTTGCTCCAGGCCTCTAAAGTGATTCCAGGTTCTATAACGATAGTAAACCGACCAGGAAAACCACCGAAGAACCCTATAGATGATATATCGTATCCCGGTAATAATGTGCCACGCCGGCAGGGAGAGTGGTGTGTGGTATGGGCTGTCATGACGAACGATTGGCATGAAAGTGATACACCCGTACAGCGCCATGCACGCGCCGACCCACGACAGCACCAACTTGAAAATCGTGAGATTGACGTTCCATAGGAACACAGCTAGACCAGCGAGGAACAGGAAAAGAGAAACATGTAGTAGCGTGGGTAAGGCTTCAACCGCCCACGGAAGGAGAAACTTGTCCACGCCTTCGGCAAAGAATGCACGGATACGTGCTCGCTTATGTGGACTGTAACGTGGCTGAGTGATCTTGAAGTATCTTCGTGCCCACTGCTGTAGCAATGTCGCGAGTAGAGCACAGGTAAGACCGATGACCAAGCTCATGAACCAGAGCGAATTGACCCAGACGGCATATGTCGGTGGAGAGAATGGCGGTGGAGAAGTAGGGAGAGTGCTGGATTGATTTGGGTTGGAAACGGTCTGGTAGATATTCGCGAGGTAGAAATTGGAGGTGTCCTGTGGGTTTGGTCGAATGTCTTGGATTGACACTGAGATCAACGACGCGACGGCAGCAGAGAATAAACCGGTCTACAGGATATCTGTAAAGCGGTGCATGGGCTTGGAAGGTAGTGACGCACAAAGATGAGAATCCCGTCAGCGTCCGCTTGCCATGCTTCGGCCATTTTCTTGTCTTCTTCCGTCGCCATTTCCAAGTACATTGAAAATATAGGCCCAGAGCTATCGACGAAGTTAGATGCACCCTGCAATGCTTGGTTCTGCACCGCCTGGGGTCGGTATTGGTGGTCACCTGTGGAGGCGTCAGGGCTGGTGAGAACGGCGATAATAGAGCTAAGCACCTGTTCCCGGGTGTATACCCGCCTCGGCCATGTTGACATCCTCGGGATGAACTTGGGACATGGAAGATTATGACGTGGGTCAATTGGGGAGGTCACAATGTATTACGATGGAAGGCGTTCGGTTAGTCGCAGGGCAGTACAGTATGAGGCGATACAGTACTGCACAGGATCGACCGAACCACGACCGCAAGCGCTTGTTACTCAACGGCCTGCTCAACGGCCCGTTTGTCGTTGCGAGACAGGCATCGATTCTCGTTGTGTGCTGTCATAAGTCAAAAACCAGGGGCCAGCCCGACGCGAAGACCTCTTTTCCCGTTGTACTGCAGTCAAGAGGGAGTCTCGCAAATGATATTGTCAGTACATTGCCAGTCTCAAGGCTAGTCTACTGCTATTCTTGTTGCATTTCGCCCGGGCCGTGAGGGCGAAATTGACCGTAACCCTCAAGGTAACCCCCAGGCTATTCCTAGTTGTCCCGGCTGTGGGTCGACGATTTTCGACCTGGATCGAGTCCTCGTGCGTAGCTGCTTCCCCTTCTAAGTCAGGACCTACATTTTTGTATGAAACGCCCGCCGGAAGGTGTCTGAGTAGATGCAAGTGAGTTACGCTCTCACTGGGGAGGAACATGGGGCGTCTGGAATTACTGTAATCATCTTCTCACTCACTCCAATTACTTGTCCTCTATTCAGTACTTCGCCGACGTTGCAATGGCCCTCGGTTCTTTGGGGAGTGGACCGGGTGGAGAGACGGAAGAAGCTATCTCAATATTCGCAGAGGGTACATTCGAACACCAGGTACGTGGATACTCGGTTGCTCTCTGCGTCTAACTCGGGTCAGCGCACAGATCGAACTCGTATGGTACATCTCGTCGGGCAGACCAGATACCGAACGTGCACCTTATTTCCAATCGATAAGACAGACGCTTGCGGTCGAGGACAGTCAGAATCCTCTATTTAATGACGTTGCGAGGCGAGGCGAGGTCTCCGCTGTCGTATGTTGGAATGTTAAGAGGCTAGGCGAGGGCACTGACCGCGGTGCGTGCAATTTTTTTCCTTCGACGCTCTCGTCTCATAACTATCTGCAACTTGAACAGACATTGTAGAATTCCTTTATTTTCCCACCTCAGGCTATTAAACATATGGCCGATCAATTTCTCAGAAATAAAAGAGCATGCGACAGAGCTGTTGGCAGAGTCCATGGTCTACTACACCGCGAGTGCGTTTCCCACTCTCTATGCTATAACCCTCATGTCCTCATTTCTCATTAACTTTAGCTTGACGAACTTCAATACGCCCCCATGACAATACACTCTCTGCTTTCAGGTCTACTGTAACGCGCTCGTAGGCCCCGCCAGCGCAAACCACCAATTGCAATAACTGCGATCCCCGCACCGACGTCGAACAACGACTCAAGCAGTGAGAGACTACGGAAAGGCACTCTCTTGGAGCCATTCGTCTGCGTCTTTTCCAAAGCGAGGCAGCCGTACGCATTCTGCCCCTCTCCACTTGCTGACATGCTTCGCTCCCCACGCAGAGATACGGCCTACCAATTGCCGGAACCGGCATCTCTGGCGACACAGCTTGCCGTGCTCGATGCAATCACCATGGCCCTATCAGATCCGGCCATCTTCGACTTGACCCGCTCGTCAGGTCGACGTGGTCCTCGTTGCACATGCGCTCTTCGCGCTCCCACGGATATTCCTAAGGGGCGGGCTGGACGGCCTGAGTGGCACTCAGCCTGCACGCCTGCCCACGCATGGAATACAGTACGTCTCCGCGACCGGAGTCGAGTGCTGTGCTATCGATGGTAAGCATTCCCTCCACCCCCCTTGCCAAATACATTCTTCCTGGTGTATGACCCTGCATCGACCCCGTCATGAGTAAAAGTTAATCACTGCTGGCTTTTCACCGTTTCAATGGTCAAGCTTGCGCAGACGTTGAGCACACATTCGATCCGCGAGAGTGCGCGCTGTTGGTCAAGCGGCTCGTGCAGTTGCGCGTCTCGCAGGCGTGGTTGACGTCGTCGCTTTCGCCAGGCGCTGTATGTAACGAGGCAGTCAATGCGGCGGCAGGAAAGCAGTCTGAGACTCATATGTTGGGCAGGGTCGTGTTCCCACGTCAGTTTCAAACGCACACACAAGGACCTCTCGGGCTCGATGTCGACGCTAGCAGTGTTTTTCGACCACACTTTATGTAAATATCATTACTGACCCGTTGATCCTGCCCCAGTGCCCTATTACCCCTTTTGAAACGACCTTATTCCCCATCTCGGAACGGCTTCATAGTACAAGACGTTCAACCCTACTTTCATCAAGGGACGCAAATAGCCGTATTTACAGTTGCTATCAAAGCCAATGAAGTAATGATGGATACCCAGGTGCGCGCAGAGGCTTCCGCGTAAATCACAGTGGAACGTTACGCTTCGTTGACGATTCGGCACTCTATTCAAGTTTGCACGTATTCCGCTCCCGTATTTGTACCACGTCATACGAATATACTGTACACCGGATGTGATACAAGTTAAGTAGTATCAGTCTAGTGGAAGTAACGGGAGCCCAATAGGAATATACCCAATCGCACGCACGTCTGACAGGTTAAGAGATTGAAGGACGGGTTAAACGATATTATACCGATAACACGAAGGATCCGGGGAGCGATCTCCTGAACGCTCAGCGTTTGGTTCCCGAAGTGAAGGACCCGGGATGGCTACGTCCGAGTCAGTAACCGATGGCAATTGCGGTCGAAAATCTAGGGTAGCCGTAGTGTTTGCGTGGATTGCGCGATTCACCGAAGGAAGGTCAAGGGCGTCCTGTTCCTTGCGAAAACTAGGCTGAGGGCTACCATCGCCTTCGGCGCTAGCACCCAGATCGGGCGCAGAGCTTGGTCCGAGATAAGCGCTGGGAGTAGTAGTAACTATGATGGAGCGATGAGATTCTAGGGAAGACAATGAGAAATCAGACCGAGTGATGGGCAAGTATGAAAACAACGGCGAACCTGTGGGGAATATATTGTCAAGAACTGGATTACAAGAAGCCGAAGATGGGGGATTTGGTGCATCGAAAGGCGTCTGGAGGTCTGCGTCGTGCTGGAGGGAAACGGCGGCGGGTAAGGAGGTAAAGGAAAGAGAAGGGGCAGGTGCACCACCGGCGGCTGGACCTGGTGAGGTAACGGGAATGTGCAGGCTTTCGGTGGTTGCCTGACGAACGGGGTCGAAGTTGTCAGGAAGTGGCACATCGGTGGGGCCATTGAGGACATGAAGTGCGGTCGGTACGGACGAGGAAGGCTTATCGAGGGAAGCGGGGGGAAGCGCCTTGGGTAGCGCAGTGTCATCATTCGGGCTGATGCGAGCAAAGAATGCGGAGGCAGAGTGATCGTGGGTGTGAAGTGTAGGGTCGGGATGATGACCAGGGATGTTGCACAGTGGATACGAACTTGGTTGGAACAGAACTTCGTCCACGCCACTAGTGGAGGCGGAGAAAGCTGTAGGGGCAGCATCGGTATCTCGATGTAGAGTGAGGTAAACCCAGCGAATCTGTCTGAGGATATTCCCTGCGATCGTCGAATCGTTGTCACTCTGGGCTTTTAGAACGATTTGATTCCAGAGTGCACAGAACTCGTGCTGCTGGTGAGGTGACGTATTTCGTAAATTGAACCCGGAAGCTGCTCCTAGAACCCTAAAGTATACATATGGCGGCCAGAACACCTCGTGGTAACGAGTAAATTGCTGGCGAGTAATGTGAGTCAATATGACAAGCGACAGGGTGTCCCCCTGTGCGGTGCAGTCTCGGAGGACGGTTTCTGGGACGCCCAGTTCGTTGGAGGCAAGAACAAACCAAGAGTCGTCGCGCCGTCGTGCCGTTGCAATGACAGCAAAAACTAAGGCTTGGACAATCGCAGTAGTTTCTACATCCTTCCCCTCGCCCCACCCTTTCAAAAAATGTGCAACTCCGGCAGATTGCACTGGCCCATACTGGTCTTCGGACAAGATACCGTTGAGGACCACCCGAAACAATGTCCTAGAAATGTCTGTGGGATTGATCGCCTTGGCGCATACGACAGCCCGCCGGCTTTTGACCTGGTGAGGGAGCAAGTCAGATGAGAATGTACGGTCTAACAATCCGATCGATGCCATTGAAAGTTTTTCCAGTTCCTCTTCGGTGAGACTAGGTAGAGGATCGTCGACCACGTTCGAGCTGCGGAAGCCAGGTAAGCCGGAAAAGAAGCGCTCTAGTTCGTGATCTTCATCCAAACAGTCGAACGTCCACAGAAACGCGCGGGTATCGATCTCCGATGGGGATTTCAGAGCGGTGTCCTCGGCTGTCTTCTGCATGCCCTGAATAAGCAATTTGCGATAATTTTTCTCCAGGACTCTAAAGTGATTCCAGGTTCCATAACGATAGTAAACCGACCATGTAAACCACTCAAGAATCCTATAGACGAAATATGGTATCCCAATAACAATGTGCCACGCCGGCAGGGAGAGTGGTGTATGGTATGGGCTGTCATGACGAATGATTGGCATGAGAGTGATACACCCGTACAGCGCCATGCACACGCCGACCCACGACAGCACCAGCTTGAAAATCGTGATATTGACGTTCCGTAGGAACACAACTAGACCGGCGAGGAACAGGAAAAGGGAAATATGTAGCAGCGTGGGCAAGGCTTCAACCGCCCACGGAAGAAGAAACTTGTCGACACCTTCAGCAAAGAATGCCCGGATCCGTGCTCGCTTGTGTGGACTATAACGTGGCTGAGTGATCTTGAGGTATCTTCGTGCCCACTGCTGTAGCAATGTCGCGAGTAGAGCACAGGTAAGACTGATGACCAAGCTCATGAACCAGAGCGAATTGACCCAGACGGCATAGTTCGGTGGAGAAAATGGGGGTGGAGAAGTAGGGGGCGAAGTCGAAATGGCGGATTGATTTGGGTTGGAAATAGTTGATAGATATTCGCAAGGTAGAAATTGGAGGTATCCTGTGGGTTCGGTCGAATATCCTGAATCGACACCGAGATCAACGACGCGACGGCAGCAGAGAATAAACCGGCCTACAGGAGATGAGTCTGTAAGGGGTGCATGGGATTGGGATATAGTGACGCACAAAGATGAGAATGCCGTCAGCGTCCGCTTGCCATGCTTCTGCCATTTTCTTGTCTTCTTCCGTCGCCATTTCCAAGTACATCGAAAAAATAGGACCGGAGCCATCGACAAAGTTAGATGCACCCTGCAATGCTTGGTTCTGCGCCGCCTGGGGTGGGTACTGGTGGTCACCTGTGGGGGCGTCAGGGCTGGTGAGAGCGGCGATAATAGAGCTAAGCACCTGTTCCCGGGCGTATACCCGCCTCGGCTATGTTGACATCCTCGGGATGAACTTGGGACATTGAAGGCTATGGTGTGGTTCGAATAAGGGATAACACAATGTGTTGGGGTGGAAGGCGTTGAGAGTGAATACCCCTTGCTGATGCGTTAGTCGCAAGCGGGTCCCAAGGCACTACGAGGCGATACAGGGTCGACCGAACCGCAAACGTTGTTGCTCAACAGTTTGTTGTTGCGAAATAGGCTTCAATTCTGTCGCCTTTGCGTTGCGTGGGGTCCGAACCCTCGAGTACAAGAGAACAGTATTGCGAGTGGACTTTCGCCCGGGCCGTGCGCGAAATACCGATTTGCGTGAAACTCAAGCTCAACCGTAACCCTGGCTAAGGCTTCCGCTAACCCTACCGTAGGGTCAATGATTCTCCTCTACGTCGAGTTCTCGTGCGTTCTTACTTCCGCCTCGAGGTCCGGAGTACTTTTGAAGACCAGGTAGTACGTGGGTATGCAATCGAACTCTGCATATAATTCAGCGCGAAGCACAGATCGCCAAGCTCGCAGGGTGTACATCTCGTTGCGCAGACCAATCGATATGACAGACGATCGTGGTCGAGGAAGGTCAGACTCCTCTATCTGGTGGTGTTGCGATGCAAGGAGAGGCTTTGTCGTATTCTGGAATGTCAAGAGACTTGGTGAGGGCACTGACCGAGGTGCGTGCCAAAGTTTTTTCCCTCGACACTCTCGTCTCATAGCCTTCTTTGCGACTTGAACAGAAGGGTTCCTCAACCTTTTATTTGCCCACCTATTTTACCTATGGCCGGTCAATCTTTAGAAACAAAAGGCGTGACAAAAGTGCGTATTGACATCCGTGATTGCAGAGTCCACGATTAAGTACCGCGTATGTGTTTCCCTCTTGCTATGGTGCTTCCTAACCCTCATGTCTTCATTTATCATCGACTTAAGAGCGAACTCCTCTTCAATATGCTCCCATGACAGTACACGCTCCACTTCCCGGTCTATGACGCACTCGTGACGCTGCCAGCGCAAACGACGGGCTGCACTGACTGCGGGTCTCCCCGTCGAGAAGTGACTCAAGGAGTGAGAGACCACGCCGTCAGAGAAGAGTGCTCTCTCAGGGCCCTTCGTCGCCGTCTTTTCCAAAGTGGGGCAGCCGTACGTATTCTGCATCTCTCTCTGCGTCACCTTCTGACCTACTTCGATTTCCGCGCAGGGACACGGCCTGCCGATCGCCAGAAGCCGCGTCTCAGGCGACTCGGCTTACTGTGCTCGATGCAATCGTCACGACCCTGTCCGACGGCTTCGACTTTGACCCGCTCTCCAGGCTGATGTGGTCCTCGCTGCTCTTCGCGGTCCTCCGGTTATTCCCACGGGGCGGGCTGGACGACCTGTACGCCTGGAAGCACACTCGCCCACGCAGACGCCATGGATATTATGATACATCTCCACGACCGAGGTCGAGGGCTGGGTCATCTATGGTAAACTTTCAAAGTGACCAGCGCTGGCTTGTTAATGGCCAAGCTCACGCAGACGTTTAGCGCGTATTCGCTCCGCAAGAAGGAGCGCTGTTGGTCAACCACGGGTCGTGGGCATCGTCGTCGTCGCTTTCGCCAGGCACTGTAACGAGGCAGTCAAGGCGGCGGCAGGAATGCAGTCTGATCATATGTTGGGGTCGTGCTCCCACGTCAGTTTCAAACGCACACAAGGACCTCTCGGGCTCGATGTCGACGCTATCGGCGTTCTCTCGACCAGACTCTATGTAAATATATATTTTTACTCACTGACCCGTTAATCCTTCCCGGTTGCCCTACCATTCCCCTTGCAACGACCTTATTCTCTATCTCGGAATGTCTTCATAGTATTGATCCTGCGAGACGTCCGACCCTGCTTTCATCAAGGGACGCAGTATTTACAGACGCTACCGACTCTGGGGAGATAGTGATGGGTACCCAGGTGCGCGCAGGGGCTTCCGCGTAATTCACAGTGGAACGTTACGACTCATTAACGATTCACCGCTGTTCGAGTTCACACATATTTGGATCCCGTATTCCTACTGCGTGACGCGAATACACTGTACACCGGATGATACAAGTAGTAAGTAGCATCAGTCTAGTAGTAATTAACGGGAGCCCAATAGTAATATACCCAATCGCACGCACGTTTAACAGTCTAAGAGATTGAGGGACGGGTTAAACGATATCATACCGATAATGCGAAGGATCCAGGGGACGATCTCCTGAACGCTCAGCGTTTGGTTCCCGAAGTAAAGGACCCGGGATGGCTACGTCCAAGTCAGTAACCGATGGCAATTGCGGTGGAAAATCTAGGGTAGCCGTAGTGCTCGCGTCGATTGCGCGATTCACCGAAGGGAGGTCAAGGGCGCCCTGTTCCTTGCGAAAACCAGGCCGAGGGCTACCATCGTCTTCGGCGCTAGCACCCAGATCGGGCGCAGAGGTTGGCCCTGGATAAGCGCTGGGTGCAGTAGTAACTATTATCGAGCGATGGGATTCTAGGGAAGACAATGAGAAGTCAGATCGAGTGATGGGAAAGTGTGAAAACAACGGCGAACCTGTAGGAAATATATTGTCGAGAACTGGATCAGAAGAAGCTGAAGATGGGAGATTTGGTGTATCCATAGGCGTCTGGAGGTCTGCGTCGTGCTGGAGGGAAACAGCGGCGGGTAGGGAGGTAGAGGACAGAGGAGGGGCAGGTGTCGGGGTAGGTGTCGAAGTTTCGGGAATAGGGTCGGGCGTTGATATAACTGAGGTGACAATGTCCTGTATTGCACAACCGGCGGCTGGATCTTGTGAGGTAACGGGAATGTGCAGGCTTTCGATGGTTGCCTGATGAACGGGGTCGAAGTTGTCGGGCAGTGGCACATCGGTGAAGCCGTTGAGGACATGAAGTGAGGCTGGTACGGACGAGGAAGGCGCGTCGGGACTGGCAAGGGAAGCGGGGGGCAGCGCAGCGTCATCATTCGGGCTGGTGCGAGCAAAGGTTGCGGAGGCAGAGTCATCGTGGATGTGAAGTGTAGGGTCGGAATGATGACCAGAGATGTTGCACAGTGGATACGAAGTTGGTCGCATCAGAACGTCGTCCTCGTCGCCAGTGGAGGCGGAGAAAGCTGTAGGGGCAGCATCGGTATCTCGATGTAGAGTGGCGTAAATCTGGCGAATCGGTTTGAGGATATACGCTGCGGTCATCATATCGTCGTTACTCTGAGCTTCTAGAACGATTTGATTCCAGAGTGCACAGAACTCGTGCTGCTGTTCAGGTGACGTATTTTGTACTTCGAATCTGGATGCCGCTCCTAGAACCTTAAAGTACGCATATGACTGATGCCAGAACTCTTCCCGGAAATGGCTAAATTGGTGGCGAGTAATGTGAGTCCATATGGCAAGTGACAGACTGTCCCTCTGCGTGGCGTAGTTTCGGAGGTCGGATTCTGGGACGCCCAGTTCTCTGGAGGCAAGAATAAACCAAGAGTCATCGTGCCGTCGTGCCGTTGCAATAATACCAAAAACTATGGCTTGAATAATCGCAGTAGTTTCTCCATCCTTGCCCTCGCCCCACCGTCTCACAAGATGTGCAACTTCGGCGGATTGCACTGGCCCATACTCTTCGGACAAAATGCTGTTGATGACCCAGATAAACGATAATTTAGAAATGTCTGCGGGATTGATCGCCTTGCCGCATACGACAGCCCGCCGACTTTTGTCCTGGTCAGAGAGCAAGTCGGATGAGAATGTGCGGTCTAACAATCCAATCAATGTCGTCAAAAGCTTCCCCATTTGCTCTAGAGTGAGAGTGGGCAGAGGATCATCGACCACGTTCGAGCTGCGGAAGCCAGGTAAGCCGGAAAAGAAGCGCTCTAGTTCGTAATCTTCGTCCAAACTGTCGAACGTCCACAGAAATGCGCGGGTATCGATCTCCGAGGGGGATTTCAGAGCGGCGTCCTCGGCGGTCTTCTGCATGCCCTGCATAAGCAATTTGCGATAACATTTTTCCAGGCCACTGAAGTATTTCCAGGCTCTCATCAAGGCTTCATCCAAGGGTTCGTAACGATTATAAACCGACTCGGAAACCCACCGAAGAACCCTATAGGTGATATATAGTATCCCGGTGATCATGTGCCACGCCTGCAGGGAGAGTGGTGTGTGGTATGGACTGTCATGACGAACGATTGGCATGAAAGTGATACACCCGTACAGCGCCATGCACACGCCGACCCACGACAGCACCAACTTGAAAATCGTGAGATTGACGCTCCATAGGAACACAGCTAGACCGGCGAGGAACAGGAAAAGGGAAACATGTAGCAGTGTGGGTAAGGCTTCAACCGCCCACGGAAGGAGAAACTTGTCGACGCCTTCAGCAAAGAACGCACGGATCCGTGCTCGCTTATGTGGACTGTAACGTGGCTGAGTGATCTTGAGGTATCTCCGTGCCCACTGCTGTAGCAATGTCGCGAGTAGAGCACAGGTAAGACTGATGACCAAGCTCATGAACCAGAGCGAATTGACCCAGACGGCATATGTCGGTGGAGAGAATGGGGGTGGAGAAGTAGGGAGAGTGGTGGATTGATTTGGGTTGGAAACGGTCTGATAGATATTCGCGAGGTAGAAGTTGGAGGTGTCCTGTGGGTTCGGTCGGATGTCTTGAATTGACACTGAGATCAACGACGCGACGGCAGCAGAGAATAAACCGGTCTACAGGATATCTGTGAAGCGGTGCGTAGGGTTGGAAGGTAGTGACGCACAAAGATGAGAATGCCGTCGGCGTCCGCCTGCCATGCTTCGGCCATTTTCTTGTCTTCTTCCGTCGCCATTTCCAAGTACATTGAAAAGATAGGCCCGGAACCATCGACAAAGCTAGATACGCCCTTCGATGCTTGATTGTGCGCTGACTGGGGTGGGTACTGGTGGTCACCTGTGGAGGCGTCAGTAGCCGAGAACGGCGAGGACAGAGCCTGAGGAAAGTGGGAGCAAGGTACCTATTCCCAGGCCTATACCTGCTTCGGTGACGTTGACATCCTCGGGATGAGCTTGGGACATGTTGTGGGCCGATTAAGAAGAACACAATGTATTGGAGTGGAAGGCGTACTACCCCCGTGCAGTCGCGACTCGCAAGGCACCGTGAGGCGATACCGAACCGCAAGCGCTCAGTCGACGCTCAGCGCTCAACGGCCCAAATAGGCTGCAATTCTGTTATTTTTGCATTGCGTGGTAGAAAAGGAGGGGTTAGCCCGACGCGAAGACCTCTCCTCTCATTGTACTGAAGCAATGAAGAGGGAATCTCGAAAATCAACATGCGCCTGGCCATCTGGCCATATGGACGAAATACCGATCAGATTACTGAACGCAAATGACTCTTGAGGGACATCGTTTCCGACCTGAGCCCACGCTCTCATTCAAGCCATTCAGCTCTTGGTAAATGTCAAAGAATTGTGTTCAATTTGTCCACGTAAAAAAAAATCCAAAGAAAAAATACATTAAGTAGCTAGACAGATGTGGTGAAGCAAGACAAGCAAAAGCACGGCAGCAGCGTCCCCGGTTTGCCAAAGGAATAGAAGAAAAGAAATGGAATCCGAACGTCGAACGTGCCTCCACGTTCCCTCCCCCGACGCGACCGGAATCGCTATAGCTTCCCAAGCGCGCGCAGCTGCTGGCGCAGGCTCCCTTTTTCCGTTTGCACGAGGTTGACCTCCTCGAGTAGTGCAGGAACTCGCGCTCCGACACGGTGTTAACCGCACGTAGCTCCTCTTGCGCCGCCGCTGCGTCCTCCGTGAGCTGCAACGCGCGCGCGGACAGCACCGCGTTCGCCTCGGTGAGCTGGCGGAGCGTCTCAGCCTGCTCCGCAGCGCGCTCCTCCACCGCGAGCGCCTCCGCGGCGAGCTGGTCGACCTGCTCCTGTCTGTCAAGACAAGGCGCATCAATAAATTCCCGCGGTACGCGAAGAGGGAGAGAGACGCGTACAAACCGTCCGAGCTCGCGAGCTGCTCCTCGAGCGTGCGCACCTGGCGCTGGTATGTTTCGAGCGCGGCGTTGCTGTCTTGCACGAGCTTCTGTGCGCGCTCCGCGTTCTTCTTGAGCAGGTCGTGCGCCTGCGCGAACCGTATAAGGCGCTCCATCAACGCGCGGTCGTCCGCAATGAGCGCCTGCACGCGCAGCGCGAACGCCTCGACGCTAAACGTGCCTGGGCCCGAACCGCCGTCGACCACAGGCGATCTGGGCGAGCCATGTGTGCCCGGGCCCGAATTGGGCGGCGTGGCGGAGGCACCGTTGCCGCCGCCGTTGGTATTCATGGTACCGCTGCCCGTATATAGAGGCTCTTGAGCGTGCGCACGTCCAGGTCGCTGATTGACGGGCCGGGGCTGCCTGGGGTACCCGCACGCAGACTAGGCGAGCGTGGCGCCGCTGAGCCCTGCGCCGCGCGCTTTTGGAGACGGGGGCGTCGCCCAGAGGGGTTGCAGGATCGCCACGAAGCCCGCGCCGTCCTTCGCGAGAGCGATCGAAGAGGTGGGTCGCGGTTTTGAGGGGTGCTGCGTCGACGCGGGACGGCTGCTCTGCGTGGGGCACCATCTGAGCATTGCGTGCCCCTCCCGGGGCGTGTGGATGAAGAAACGGAACACACTTACACTCACGGGAGAGCGGGTCCGCGGCGTCTGGATTTCTTCGAGACGCACAAATATAAGAATCCCATCAACATCCGCTTTCCATCCTTCGGTCTTCTTCTTGTCTAATTCTGAAGCCATTTCTAAATGAGAAAATGTCAGAGCCATCGACAAAGTTTGATACGCCCTCGGTACCTGATTCCGCGCTGACTGGGTCCTGGTGGTCGTCTGTGGGGGCGTCAGTGACGAGGATTGAGCCAGGCGGGAGCGAGGTACCTGTTCCCGGCCTATCCTGCCTCCATTACGTTGTCACCTTGGGAGGAGCTCGGGACATCGAAGATTATGGTACAAGTTGGTCGTTCGAGCTTCCGCGCTTACGTATGCTGTCCCCGAACATGTCTGTCTGTTGGATTGGATCCCGAAGCTTGCTGTCTCGCTCTCATTTGTGCCACACTCTTATTCGCCGCAATCTGTCGGATTCCCCAAGTTATGGCCGCCAGTGAAGAGAGAGAGGGAGACATGGGAGGAATGGAAATGCAGGGCGAGAAAACGAGGGCACAAACTGGCTCATGCACCGACACTGGCAACGTTTATTTTCAATGGGTATTGACCGAATATTGATCATTTGATCTGAATACCTCCAATCCAGCCCTTCCGTCTGTGTTGAAGGCGGAGAATACGAGCCGCCGAAAGATGAAAAATGAAAGCGATGCTTCCGTGCTGGTTTCAATCCGACCCTCAGAACAATTCCACTCCGGCGATATGGGACGCTCGACGCTGCTCACACCAGCAACAAGTGGCCCATCTGACAGTCAAGCACGTCGTCGCTTTCTCCAAGCGCTGTAATTGTGAAGTTCTGCACGCCGGGGACTGAAATAGTTTGGGAATAGATGTGATGACTATGATAGTGTATTCTACTTTGATTCTACTCGGGTATATGTATGCGTAGTATTTGTGCATTCCAAACCATAAACGTTGCATAAATACTCCTCACCGCTGACCAACTTGGGCTGACTCTTACAGTAATAAGGCAGTCACGGCTGGCACCGGGGCCATCAGGGAAACAGCCTGAGACGCAATGGCGTACTGTCATGATCTCTCGATTTCGACGCTAGCAACGTTCTCTTGACCACACGCCATGTAAGTAGGGCTGCGCACCGTACCGTCTGACGGGTACGGCCGTACAATCAACGGGTATGTGACGGGTATGGTCGGCCGTCTGCCGTCCGTCAAGTCTGGTTAGCAGAGCCCCAACGGCTACGGACGGGTACGGAGACGGCCGTGACGGTCGTCTCTACGGTAGACGGTGTCGCCGCAGCTGTCGTGCATGTGGCCCTTGAATGGCCAGTGGAACTTGTTATTCGCCGCCAATGCCGCGGGAGCGAATGAGACGAGAGTGAAGCGGGAACAGGAACGAGAGACGAGAGATGATGCCGTCCGAGGCGGCGAGACGAGGCGAGACGGTGGCGATGACCTTCGAGTGCCCGCGGTAGGGCCTGACTTCCGGGACGAACGCGCTGCAAGAGAGGAAGAGGGAAATATTTTTGAGCCAAGAACGCGAGGTTTTTATACAGGCAGGACAGTAGCTACTCAGACAAGTAGGTGAATGGAGAAGTAAGGTAAAGGAAAACGAGATGAGAGAGCGGAACGCGGACACGAGTAGGTGAGAGAAAGGGATATGGGCGCGGACAGGAGTCAGGCGAACAACGAGAATAGCAGACAAGGGAAGCCGAGACACTATGACGCACAACAATGGGAAACCTTCTGAATCCAATGGCGGCGCACGGGCTCCGACGGCGTCTTGCAGGTGGCCAAAGGCAGCCGAGAGCAAACTTGACATGCTTGACATCTTTGAAAGGGAAATGAGAGATGAGCGATGCGACGAGGACAGGAGTTGAAGGACAAAGCGACATGAGGCGCGGGGACGCGCGGCCTGTCTACGAGGGGCTGGGAAGCCTCTTGCAAGGCGAGTACGGGCGACGGCGGTCCATGGGCGACGGAAGGAGGGCGAGCGAGGGGAAGGAGATGGCGAGCGAGGAGAGAGAGTGTGTGTAGGGAAGGACAAGCGATCGATGTGAGTGGGGGAAGTGGAGATGATTCAACCGATAAGGCAGCTATGCCACGCGACGCCGGACCGAGACCGAGACCGAAAAGAATATGAGCGATTTCAGGCCCAGAGCCCGGGGCATCCTTACAGCGTATGCAGGCAGAAGATCCTGGCGCTCCTCAACCAAGTCCTCAACTCACCAGACCCGTCCATGCGATATTTGTGGTCTTGATAGTCAGAGATCGGCCCGCATGTCCGGCCGGGACCCAGGCCAGGGCTGGTAAAGGAAATGGATCGTATGGATCGTGCGTGCTCGCGGAGTAATTTGGTGGCAGTTTGACGAGGTGTGTTGCACGTGTTGCGATTCGGGGAAGGAGGAGACACTTTGGAGATGTGTATGATCATGATCGTGGCGGAAGTGGGTGAGGTGGTGTCGAAGAGCCAGGCTTGGGGTTGGGGCCGGAATGGCTTGGCGTGATGGAGGAATCGGCAGTTTGTTGGTAATTGGGCCAGGGGAACGGGAAGCAAATGTAAAGTTGGTGACGCAGGAGTACGATGTGAAGGGACAGGGTCGGTCTTGTGGGGAAGTATGCGGCGCAGATGGTTGTTCGTCCCAAGGTTCGTCCTGTGAGATTCATCTGTGTGACGACATCAACAGTGGCCCACAGGATAAGAGTACTGTATCCTTAAAAAGACAGTAAACATGGAAACCCACGAGCTCTTCGATTTGATTGCTGGGACCGTTGAGGCATGGAATAATGCCCCCGTCACAGTACAAGTTGTTCAACTTGGTGGCGGCGAGGTCAACTGTTTGACAAGCGGCGATGCGAGACCGCCAGGAGCAGTACTGCCATTTGGGTGCGAAAAAAGGAAAGCACTGGCAGAGCAGGCGGTGGAGATGCCCGTCCAAACCGTCTAGTGCCGTTGATGGCCATACTGTGACGGTCTTAGACGGGTGATGGCCGTCCCCTCCACCGTCCGTCTGGTTAGTTTTTTTGAGCTCAAACGGCAACGGTGCCGTGACCGTAGTACGGACCCGTCTGACCCGTTTGGTACGGGTACGGTACGCAGCCCTACATGTAAGTTCTCCGTTACCGATTAGACACTTGCAGCGATTGCCCTACTACCCCCCTGCAACGTCCTTATCTTGAAAAGGCTGGCTCCATAGTATATCAAGGCGCTCGACCTTACTCACAACAAGGGACGCAACTCGAAGCAGCCAGTATTCACAGACACTACCGAAGCTGAGTAGATAGAGATGGATACAGGTGAGGCTTCCGCGTTGTTTCCAGGTGCGCTCATGAACCCCAGTGGGAATCCCGATTAATGAAAATGGGTGCGATTGAATTTGATTGAATTTATTCAATCGAATCCAAAATTTTGGACTATATCCATTTGGATTCAATTGTGTGTTGTATAATAATGATATTTATTGGATGCGATTGTACAGTGATTGGTTTTGCCTGTTGAATTTTAATGATATCCGTTGAATACCGTTGAATCTTATTGAATGATAAATAGAAATGTGGAGTCATTGTGGACAATTGAATTACATTGCATTTAACCAAATCGCGTCCATTTCACTGCAACATACGACAAAGGAATTCATTGTAGTACACTATTGAGAACCACCAAACCACCAACTCGACTGCCACCGTACCAGCGAAGTCTTCAAGCCAGCGTCGAGCCAGCGGATTTCTTCTTCGTCTCGTGTTCGCGTCGGGTGTATATCTGTAGATACAAACGAGCGTTAGAACGTGTCAGGTGAAAACCGGACGACTCCATCACCTGGTCCCCCAGAAAATTGGAATGCTATTATAACTAGATGTAATATAGGTGTGCCAGTTGTATTTAATTTATATATATTACAACATATTTTTGGTGATTACAACCAAATTACAACTAGTTATAATAGCATTCCAATTTTCTGGGTGACGGTTGACAAATTGGAATGCTATTATAACTAGTTGTAATTTGGTTGTAATCACCAAAAATATGTTGTAATATATATAAATTAAATACAACTGGCACACCTATATTACATCTAGTTATAATAGCATTCCAATTTTCTGGGGGACCAGGCGATGTCACTGTGCGGGTATCTTCGTCCAAGTCATTCCACACCCTCGCAAATTCCTCACAGGTCACCGGGTGGTCTTTGAGGAAGTCGATCGCGTACAGGTTCCTGTAGGAGACTGTGAGGATAGGCGGTCGGAATGACAACCGAGACGTACCTTGCAGTTGTGCTGTCACGAACCTAGGAACTACGGTTCGTAACTTGCACGGTAAGGCCGGTCCGTGTCGGCCCGGTCTTACATAATCAACTTCCTAAAGGGGAAATCCGAGATCGGAGTTTGAAGTTCAAACTCCAACGATCACGTGACTGGTCACGTCATCGCTTATCAAGACATCTGACGACTAGAAGTCGTACCACTCCTCGATTAATCCTATTGGACTGCGGAGCAGTCGTACGATCTCATGCATTATTCTCATTGGCTAGTATTATTAGAAAGCTTCCAGAAGCTTCCATGCGCAGCACCAGTGGGAAGGCGGTAGGCCTACCCTAAAGTACGCACAGACCTTGTACCCAGGTATATAAGCTAGAGCAATACAACGGATAGTCCCTCAGACTATCCACTTGTGACTTCCACTTGGAAAGCACCTCCTAGGCCTTTCTTCGCTATCACCATAGCTTGGATTCGCACGCTTCTCGCTCTCCTCGTTCTTGCCAAGTTACTCCACTCGTCCCCCTACGTCTTCATTGTCCCTCGAGATCTCCGTCGGCCAAGTGTCCTGCACGAGCACTCTGAGTGAGTGTTCATCACACTTGGATAGTCTCATTAACCGACCCAGCTCTCTCATCGGTAGTGTCTGATTTCGGAGACGAATTCGGTCACTGGGACGGCGATTCCAGTTCCTATTATTCTAGTTGGGAGCCCCAGTATAGCGGACCCCCTCCCTGTCGTGCCCCCTCCTCTCCTCTCACATTTCCCTTGTCTCCAGTGGGTTTGAACACCCCCCTCCAAGTCGTAGAGCACGTCGCTCTCCCCCAAGGTCCGGCTGCTTTCACAGCGCCCTCCACTCCCGTCTCCAGCCGCCCCCTGTCCCCACGTCCTGCTACACCTCTTCAGTACGAAGAGGTTGATCATCAAGGAGTCGAGTACATCTTACTCGATCTCAACCAGTACCCTACCTACTCCGGTGTCCCGTCCCCTGTCACTCACCCCTCGTCCCCGACCTTTGATATAAGGTCTCAAGTTGCTATTCGGTCCAGTGCCCCCCTCGCCTCTCGCTCCCCGTCCCCGGAACTGGTGTACCCAGATCCGGTCCAAGTATTCCAGTCCCCCCTGCTCAGCCCCCTGTCCCCTCTCTCAGACATCCCCTCACCATCGGTCCGCCTCGTCTCACCACCGCCTCATCCCTCGTCACTGCCCCCTCGCATCGACTCGCCCATCGACTACCAGCACGTAGCCGAAGGAGTCGAACATGTCGACACCCCCGTCCAGGACCTCCCTCACGAGAATCAGGAGAACATTCCCCCTCCTGTCCCAGTAGTACGCCCCCCGTCTTGCGTTAACGTCACCACCGGCCCGCACCCCCATCAGTTCATTAACGTCCAGACCCCCCAAGGAGAAGAGTGGCGTCCCATCTCGGAGTTTTACCAAATCTCCCTCACCCAACTCCCATCTATTGACCACCTCCTCTCGTACCCCCCGAACTTCCCTGGTGTCACCCCTTTCCGGTTCCGTTCCCCCCACTATTTCACGATCTACCCCCGTCACCGTCCCCTCGCCATCACTCTAGGCATCCCCCCCTTATACGCTTGCTCCCAGGCCGTCCTAGATCTCCCCAGGCCGTCCTAGATCTCCCCAGTCAAGACCTTCCCCTCGGCACCATCAAGTACAACTTCCGGGAAGGTATCCGTCGGGCCTTTGCCCCCCTCAACGATCTAGTCAAACAAGCATACGTCGGCACCCTAGTCACCCTCGAGCTTCAAGACTTCCTGGACGGTAGGATAATATCCACCTACGGATATTTGGCCTTTGCGGAGAACCGGATTTTTGTTATAGACCAGGGATAGTGTTGCCACGACCCGGCCAGCCGTTAGTCAGCTCAGACAGTCACGGCTTTTGCCGAGTTGTGACCCAACAGGTCACGTGAGTCGTTCAAATCGATGCGGCTCGACTTTCTGGTGATCATCGTCGACTTCAGTCGGTAAATTGAACAAATTTGATAAATTACAAAAGTCGCTATGATACTAATGATACCCTGCCCGCCCCTGCCGCCGTCTCTGGTGAATTGACGTGTTGTTCGTCTCAGTACGTTTCGCGTTTGCGATCGTATGCGCGTGTGTCGCGCTGTGTTCCCATGTGTTGGTATGTGCTCGTCCGCTCTCGGGTTTCCTTACTGTAACAAAATGACGCTGTCTGTGCGTCACAAAATGTCGGTTTACTTAACAGAGTAGTCTACTTGTATGAATAGTATAAAGGAGCTCAAACGTGAGCCCCTAAATGTGATCGCGTTTGTCTTTTCCCATTGCCTGTCTCTCTCTTGTCGTCCGCGTTCGCTCGACTATCACTCCTTCCGTCGTCTTAAACTCGTTCCCGTGTCCCATAACCTCACCGGTCTCCACTGCTGCCACCTCTCGCGGTTGTGGTCGTCGTCGTTGGCCCGGGCCAGGACATTTGTGTGGTATGGTAGTGTGGTCCTGAACACCATGTTGGGGGTGGCGTTGCTGCGAGTTGACGGTGGTGGGGTCCTGGGCGTCGCGGTGGCTTGCACAAGGCAGGTTAGCAGGCCTGCGCTGTGTCAGGGTGGTGTCATGGCGGGTTGGCGGTGGCGGGGTCTTGCGCCATGAGGTCCGGGCTGTAGAGGTTTTAATCAGGGTGGGGGGCACGGGAGATGGATGGACGGACGGACCTCTGGGACCAGTGAGCGAGGGTCGCGTTGGAGGTAATGCTGACGTCGTTCTCGAATGGGTGGCTTTCTACGCCCGAGAAGATTATCCTCTGCAGCGTCTTGTCGCCAAAGCCGGCGGCGAACATGTTCGAGCCTGGGCGAGACCGACGGACAAGTTAGCACGCACACATACGACTACCACGTGTGCATCAAAAAACGCACTGTATGTTATGTTGTTGGGCCGTAGGCTGTCGAGCGGTATGCCGATACCGGCGATGCTAAAGGTGAGCGGAGCCGCGGTGATGTTCACCTGCCTAAGGAAGTTGGAATGCGCATCGAGTATCTGCAACCGTACGTGAGTTAACTTTTGTCTCTCTTCTAGAAGGTGAGGCACGCACAGCCTTGCTGATGAGGCCGGTCTTGAGCCAATGATCTGCAAACATGTTGTGGCCGAGTGACCAGGACGACTCGTTCTGGTACTGCGCGAGGACATGCTGGTCCGATCCCAATGCCAGACTCTTCCACGTGGTATAATACGCGTTCGCCGTGGCCTAAAACGAGGAGTCAGTCACGTGTATGCGTGACTGCGCTGGAGGAGAGAAAAAGACGCGTACGGAATAATCCGTTGATTTTGACATGGCCGCAGCCATTGCTGCAGCCATCGTCTTCACAGTGTCGATGTTGCCCGGTCGTCGTAATTGGCGGTGGGGACTTGCATGCCATGTTGGCAATGGCAAGGTCTTGCACGCCGTTATTGGGTGGCGCCACAACGGGGCTTGCGGGCAGTTGGTTGGCGTGGTGACCGCCATTCGGCACGTCCCCGGAGAATGGTGGGGCAGAATTCGGAGGAACTGCGGCGTGTGGAGAGGGCCGGGGAAGCCCACCCCGTTCAGGCGACGGTGTGTGGGAACGATGTGACACAAGGCCAGGTGAGCGAGGGCCATGCGGTGCAGGAGGAGGCAAGGCAAGTGATGGCTGAGTTGGTGCGTAATTTGGCTGTTGGACGGGGATCGGGGGTAATGGATGGGGTTGGCCCGCGTGCGGTTGAAGCACAGCGGGAATGGGTATGGGAGGTGGTTTCGGGGAAGGAGACGGCGAGGGCGAAGGGCGAAGGGCTGCGTGAGGACAATCCGAGGGACGGAGGCATGATATCGAGGTGGTGAACATAGCCGCGGTCATCTACCACATTCCTCTGCAGAGGATCATCAATATAGCAGTAAAGGTGTGACACCAGCAGTAACCTACAGAGCGATCTAAACGGACTTCTTGTCGGCTGCGCTCCAATGTCTCGCGCTCGATGCCTATACGTTCGATGTCGTCGTAATCTCGCAACACGGAGGTGAGTGCCCCATTTGCCTCAAGTAGCACTCCGAGTAGTTGCTCCTCGGGTGTTGGCTCCACGGGGGAGTCCTCGCCATTTCCCTGCTTCTGATTCTGACGATGAGGTGAGTTACGGCGTTTGATCGTTCGTTGCTGCTGCAACTGTTGTTGTTGCTGAGCTTCGCGAGCCGCACGGGAGCCATCTGCCCCTGCGGTCGCCCACGGAATCTGTGCAGCGATCAAATCCTGGGAGGTGAGGCACTTTGCGTGCCACTCCTGGATACGTTATTAGCCACGTTCTCGCCGAAGTGGAGCGGGTACCTGCCTTGATTATGTCCTTTTCCCTCAGATCTTCCGGAGATGCATACGTAAGGGCTTCAGAGAGAACCTGAGCGTTCCCTGCGCAAAGCGGCATTCCTGGAACAATCGTCGCATATCCTCTTCAGGCGGAATTATGCGCTGGAGTCTTGCATGTCACGACGGCTTGGCGTCGGGGCGGGGCTTTGCTCGGCAGAGTGGTGGTGGTGGTGAACTTGCATGTGGCAAAGGATGGATGGAGGCGGCGATGACGAGGTGGCTCTGTAACATCAATCAGAAACGATACAAGTAGTACAAAACAAAATAAAAAAACTCATATTGGTGCACTGGGCAAAAGCCCAGCTCATTGTCAGCGCGTGTTCATGACCGTTGTAGTTGGCCATGCGCAGCGATGGGTGTGGGGGCCAAGGGGAGGCGACGACGTCATAGTGACTTACGTGCCTGCGGATAGTGATGAGGTTTGCGTACCTTGGCGTGGTTGACTATGGTAGCTCCATGGAGAGGAGGGACTGAACAACGAGATTGTGGAAGCGCAGGGATGTTGGTGAGAATGATGGCAACATCCAGTTGGTCATATCCAGGCGATGATAAGTTAAGGGCTTGTGATTATGGAGAAGTGCTGAATGGTGACGTTGCACAAATGGTGACTGCGGACATACGGCGATGTTGGCGAGTACATGTTCAGCAAACTGGGACTATAGCCGGGAGTTGCTGGAGGCATCGCGCCCGCATGTCACAGACTCTGCCAGAAACCACGGTAAGCAAAATTGGTAGACTCTTCGTCACTGTTCAATGCCAAGGGAGAGAACGTACCTGCCCCCCATTGTAGCTCTCTTGGTTCCACATGGGTGGTTGAAAATGAGTGCTAGATGTCTGTAGTTGACGTATGAGCCATCAATTTGCATCGAACTTACATGTTATGTTACAGACCTCTTTCGTGATCGTGTGTGGGCTGCTTCGGTATCAAAAGATCCCCAGGCAGTTATTCGAGTATGTGTAAGGTTGACACTGACCTGCGTGGAGTTTGTACTGTCCATTTCGAAGATTAAAAGTAGGGAAAAAACTCGTCAAAAGAAACTCGCCTGTCGCCAGGGTGTTCAAGTCAGTGGCTGGTCCTCCCACGCTCCATATTAAGCCCGACACTTTTCCCAAGCCGATTCAAGTGCGTTTCAATGACTGAATTTAGAACACCTAGTAGGCTAGAACATAGATGACAATTGTACACAGACAGTAAGGTATATGACATGTCGGAGTTGCGTTAAGAAAGAAAGACAGTCAGGGAACAGGGTGCACGATAAGGTGGGGAGGTTAAAACTAGGTAGTTCGTTGACGTGTCTGGGAGCGCAATCTGGACATGATGTAAATGTATGAAGTTCATGATAGAAAAGTTACATACCCCTCACGACGCTTCGGGGGTTGACCACGGTGACCCCTGACAGTCCCTTTTGCGGGGCTGTCGCTGACCAGACAGGGCTGCTCGTTGTCGGTGCCGTCCCAATCAAATGCCAAGTCGTTCTGAAAACCCTCCCGCGAAGACAAATCATCGAAAAGACCGCAAATATACCGATAGTCTGGTTTTTCTTCGAAGCTGAGTGAGCGACAATATTCAAGAAGAGTACAGAACTCCACTGGAAGGCCATGGCACAAGTCGCGTGGTGTTGTTCTTTGTTTGTATTCGACGACGTCCTGTGACCCGCGTGGCAAGCCCTGCCACGGCAAATAGCCATGAAGGAAGTAAATGAGAATATAGGCAAGCGACTCCATATCGTCTCGCCGTCCAAGTTCCAAGCCCAGGTGGCTGTTAATGGAGGCGAAAGTGGTTGTTCCGGTGAAACCGAGGTGTGTCTTGGAAGGAATATGCTTGTGCGTCTTGGGACTCCTGTACTCCTTCGATAGACCGAAATCGATGAGGTACACTATGTCAGCCTGCGTCCCAAGGCCTACGACAATATTGCTCGGTTTGAGGTCACGATGAACGAAGTTGCGAGAGTGGATGTACTCTAGGCGACAGACCTGGAACCGCAGATGAGGATGTCCGCCATTTCTGGAGAGAAAGCACACATACCAACTGGTTGGCGAGGCGTACAATGGTTTGAATAGTGAATTTGAAGTGGTGGCCAATGAAAAGGTCTTCAAGCGACTGACCCAGGAGGTCGAGTGCCAGCGTATCAAAGCCACCTTCTGTACCAAACCAACGGACTTGCGGAATGCCTATCCCCCCGGAAAGCTTCTGGTATACATGATACTCATGCTCCAGGAGATGTTGTCTTGCTGTCACTGGTTCAAGTTTGATCACGACATCTTGTAGCAACAAAATGTCGCGTGCAAAAAATACATCGCCTATCCCCTTGTAAGTCAAACATCACAAGTGAAGCAGCTGCCTGCAGCGTACCAAAAGACCCAGACCCAATCTTTCTCTGCAACCTATACCTCCCATTGATGCGAGTGAAGTCCATGAAGAACGTAGTGGACAAGACTAGCAGGGAGGAGGTTAGATATGAACTGCATGCTAGATGTCACTCACATAATAAGAACTTGACGTTACAAATAAAATAGAATTGACGCAACGGCGGTACAAGGACAACAAACGACACAGCGGAAGGTAACATGTAGCACATTTTTTCAACCCAGGCTATAATCTCACGTGACTGATATGGTTACATACAAATGCGTCCTTATTTTTAGAGGTACAGTACAAAGTGACCTTTGGTTTACTGTAGTGTTTTATGAATGCGTACTGAAATGATGTTTCCCCACTCTCCAATGACCCGGGTGAACTCGAGAGCGAGTGAGAGCAAAGCAAGACGAGCAACAAGAAAGAGGATGCCTTGGAGGATGCTGGCGGGTTTGACGTTCTGAAAACAGATATGAAAGGGAAAAGAACAGCAGAACCGTTCAGTACTTACAGAGATGGTTATACGAGGTCGGTGAGTGCGCGGAACGTAAGAAAGGATGGCGGTTTTGAGCTGTGCATGGTGCGGTCACGCACGTCCTACCAAATAATGTCAGTATCTTATCGTGTGCAACAAGAGGCCTGGTTTGGAGGACAAGTCCTTGATCTAAATGTGCATGGTTCCCGCAGTGCCACTGGAACGCGCGGACGTCGTGCGTCAATCGCGCACCAAGCCCTGGTCGTGCTCTTCTCTAGTACCGTGGGAACCGGGAGCAAGGAGCAATGTCAGACCTCTCGGGAACCTCAAGTGTGGGAAGCCAGGATGCAAAGAGTGCGAATAAATGAGTAGGGGTACACGATAGGATGCGTCTACAGGTCACTATGAGAAGATGAACTCATCCTGTGTGATCTTTTTTTCTTCGTCCAAAACCTGCTTAGTTATTCAGTGGCGTGGATAGATAGGGAACGAGGGGGCGAAGTGTGCGTACCTGCTCCGTCCCCTTGACCTCCGGGATATAATGCGCGAGCATGCGCTCGATGCCGCCCTTCAGCGCAACGGTGCTCGAGTCACATCCACGGCAGCTGCCCTTCAACTTGATCCCCACGATCCCGTCGTCCGTGAACCCGTGGTACTCGATATCGCCACTGTACTCCATAATTGCCGGTCAAGTGGGAAAGAAAGATAAAAAGATAAAGCCTGAGATCACGACTGTCAATCTTCTCGCAAGGTCACAGACTCTAGAGGGTGCGCATGCCAGTGAACGACCTGGATTTAAAGTCGGTCTTGCTATCCAAAGTTCGAACCATGCGACGAGCCTGAGTGAGGTGGGCTAGTCGATACAACGTTCTTCCATTTGCTTCCATTTGATTGGTCGGAGTTTGGGAAGAAAAGAAGTCCCCACGCCTCATATTGCTGCCAGCAGATGTGGTCAGTGGACTCCTGCCAGCAGACGTTGCCAGCAGACTCCTGCCAGCGACAACTTTGAAACTAACTTATGAGTGACATACTTGGAAACCTGCCAGTGTCTGCTATATATTCGACCAAATGCCCAAATTCCTGGCCCAGTTACTAGTATGGCACCTCAGGCTCGTCGAACTGCTCAGGTCAAGGCTCAGGTTTCTCTTGCACCGCAGGCTGTTCCCTCAGCAGGTAACGTGCCACCGACTCGGACGCAACGCTCCCGTGCTCGTCTGCTAACCAATGTAGACGACGACTCGGAAAAGGGGGACTCGGAGTCTTTTCGTTTGGACGACGTTTCCGGCAGTGACGACCCGGGCAGTAACAGCCCAGACAGGGAGGAGAGCGACATGCCAGTTCGGCATAGCGGCCACACCCAAGGTAGGACGACTGGAGCCAAGACCCAAGTCAACGACCTTAGCCCCCCCCTCCCCACCGAGTTTAAGAGGGCTGCGGTTGACATTAATCATTTTTTCGATAGGGACGTTACCACGGGTAAAGCCACCTGCAAGGAGTGCAGGTAAGTGGCCGACGCTCCACTTAAGTTTCTAACATATCGAAATAAACAGGGAGGCACGCGAGAAGGACCCTTCAACCTGGCCATCAAATATCAACTATATCTATTCCGTGAACACGTCCACCACATCCCTCCGGCCCCACATATCAAAGTACCATCTTGAGTCTTATATGAGTTTAGCTAAGGCGAGGGGATGGAACACTTCCCTCGTATTAAAATCGCAAACTTCTGATTCGGTCGCGCGTGCACAAGACGACTCAGAACTTGAACCAGTTGAGGAATTCAGTCAAGATACGTTCCTTCAACTGTTGGTAGACTTCATTACTGCCGACGATCAGGTATGTTTTTTTGTTCGTGCCACAAAGGCGCCGTTATCTCACTGTGTTCCTCTGTCAGTCCATTCGCGTCGTCGAAATCCCCGAGTTCCGCAAGCTTCTACGCCACTTGCGGGGCGGTACTGACGGCGGTCTCAAGGAATCCATGATCCCCCATCGGACAAAAGTACGAGGACTGATCATCCAATCCTGGGTACGCGACTTCCAAGTTTTGAAGCAAGAACTTGCGGTACTACCAATTTCCCCTTCCTTGAGGTCCTTCGCTTAATATTTTGTGTCCAGAACTCAAAGGGCCGAATCTCTTTCACGACAGACATATGGTCCGATCAAAACCGAAAATCCTTTCTCGCACTCACCTGCCCACTGGATTGGCGAGGTGAAAGGGTCGCTCACACTCAATTCGGCTCTTATCGCGTTCCAAGGACTTCGTGGTCGTCACACTGGTGCAGCGCTTGCGAGCCTAGTGTTAGATCTTTTGGATAGGGCTGATATCACTGTGAAGGTAAAACCATAACATTTATAATCAACATTTACGGTTCTAACATATTGACTGGAAGACTGGTCATTTCACGTTGGATAACGCAAGTAACAATAGCTCTATGATGAGCTGTCTCCAGGACCTGCTCGAAGATCGTGACGTCCCCTTTGATGCGGAAGACCGTCGTGTAATGTGTTATGGTCATGTTATTGACCTTAGCTCTCGACGCGTAATCAATAATGTGGCTGTGCAGTCGCGAAACTCGGACACTAATAATTTGTCAGGTGGAGGATCTGCTAGTGAGACAGACGACATGGCTCCGAGTCCTAAACGCGACCCCATTGCCCTTGCTCGTGCAGTGGTCCGAGCCATCCGAGGGTCAGGCACTCGTCGAGAAGCCTTTGAGACTGCAATTCAGAGAGGGAATGAAGATGGGTCGTTCAGATTAGACAATAAACCAGTCCAAGTCCGGCCTCTGCAGCTCCTGCGCGACGTGCGCACCCGGTGGGACTCGGTTTATAGTATGCTCAACCGGCTTCGGGAGATGCGCCCGGTATGTCACTTGCTATTTCATCTCCATCTGTGACTAAAACCGAGCCAAACCACTCAGGCTATCGATTATTTCCTCGATCTCCCCAATGGAGACCTCAGGAAGTATATAATCTCACCCCAAGAATGGCAGGCCATGCAAGACTTGGAACTGATTTTGAGCGTAAGTTGTGATTCGCGTCTTCAAAACTCGAGTCTAACTGACCAGTGTCCATTGACCAACCCTAGATGCCCCACCGAGTACAACAAGTTATGTCCGGAGAGCATACACCGATTCTATCTGGTGCCGTTCCTGCGTTTGAGATGTTTATGTCGGCCTGGGAGAGTATTTGCGAGAATCACCCTCACATGCAACCAATTGTGCAGCCGGGCCTCGACTGGGCGTATAAATATTATGCCAAAATGGATCGTACAAGAGCGTATATCATTGCGATGTGTCAGTAAACAGTCATTTTTCTAAATCTGGCTGACTACAATATTCCTATCAAGTCCTCAATCCGATGATACGGATGAGCTGGATGACTGATCAGTGGGAGGAGGAATACATTGAAGACGCTAAAACGAAGATTCAGGATGCAGTGAGTAGCTCAGATTGCTGGGCGGCATGTCCTAATACTATGTGGTGGTGACAGATGCTTGAATACTACGAGGGGGAGGAACCTGAGCCTCGTAACACAAATAACGCAACGATTCCGAGTTATATGCTCCTGTCGATGCAGTATGGCCTTCCCGATATGGAAATCGGCAGGTCTCGTCCGACTCGACCGACCGCTATACAGGAATATGAGGCGTATATCAAGGTCCTCTCACCGACGGGTGAAGATGTCCTCAAGTTTTGGGAGGTACAGCGCACGCATGACTTAGCATGTGCGCGCGATGCTGACTGGACTTCTCAGCTCAATCGCAGTACTTTCCCGACCCTCTTTTCAATGGCGATGGACTACCTTCCGATCCAGGCGTCCGCAGTACCGTGCGAACGAATCTTTTCGTCTAGTTCCGAAACCGATACCAAGCGTCGGAATCGCATCAACCCTTTGTTGATGGAGGCCCTTCAAATGCGCAAGTTTAGTCTCAAGAGGGAGCGCCTTCATTTTGGGGCTGCCTGGTCCACGCAAGAGAGGGAGATGACAGGGAATGACCCAGACGGTGATCTCCTTGGTGAGTTACTGGACGACTCGCCGGACTCGGGGGATGTTCAAGATCGCCTGGACAAAGTCATGAACTATATTAACTTCGAGGATGACGATTGAGGGGTTGATATTACAAGCATCGAGCAGTCTTTACACAGAAATTCATGTACAGTATTGTGACTATTGTCAGATTGAACGAACAAGGCGTTTGGATTCCAGCCATGATTCCAGCAAGTGAGGCCGGGGACAGACACGTGACTCGCTTGATCCACTTTACGCCGCTCCTCAACAACGTGCACCAAGGCGAGCTTGTGCTTAGACGATCTCATACCTCAAGTGGTATCTTTTCGTTGTTGCTGGCTTTTGTTGACTCTCGTGTGTATCACACATCTGAGTCCCTTCCCAAGCTTGGCGAGCTGCCTTGGTTTTGTCACTACCTTCGCCCGCCAGGTCCGACCCGAGCCCACTGCATATGGGGTGCACTAGAACGCTAGGTTGCTTCTCTCCATCTTCCTCTCTTGCCCCAATTGTTCGCTTCCTGACCCGCCTGTCACAATCCTAGCATACAAGAAGTCCGCCAGGAGGGTTCACCCGGTCGCGGCTCGCCACTTCCCTCTTCGAGGACTTTCGCAACGTTCAGCGTCGTCCCGACCCCTTCCTTCTCTTCCTGCACTCCCGGCCCACCCTCACAAGTTCACACCTGGCGCCCGCATCACGTGAGAACGCTTTAGAACCCTCGAACTCAACTTTCTTTGTCCTGAAGAGGTGAAGCTCGTCATGTTCTCAAGGTAAGCAAGAAGGCGCTCCCGTGGTTCGAGGGAGGCCCCCATGAGCCGTATTGGAACCCATGAAATGTGAGTTCGGAGACCGAGACTGGAGTAAAGGGTGGAACGAAGGTAGTGATCGAGATGAGACAAACCTCCCACTCGGGTACCAAGAAGAAATACATACAAGTGTTCTTTCTTCCTCCGTGCTTATTCCGCACAATGAATATGTGAACACATGCTGCACTCAAGAAGATTGAAGGTATGTACTTCTGCATCTGCAAAGACCTGCTGTTGGCGGCAAAGTGAAGCCGAGCGAGGACGATTTCGAGACGATCATTTTCTGCCCGTCAAGATCCTGACAATCGCCTACATCCACTGGGTCTACAAGGACATTCTGATTCTGACCGGCCTACTCGACAAGGTCATTCAAAGATAAGATTGCCACTGGTGTGTATGCCTTCAGACGTCTCGTACCACTTTCACTGGTTCTGCGTCCCAAAGAAGAACGGTTCCCTTTGGCTTGTATGACCTCCAACCCCTCAACGCCATCGCTATCCATAGTGCTGTAGTCCCCTTCGTCGGCCAGTTCGTCAAGGGTTTGGCCGCATACTCTTGTTAAGTACATACTTGATCTATTCGTCGGCTACAACCACCGGATCCTTGACGTCGCCTCTCAAGATCTCACAAACTTTCAGTCCCCCCTCGGCGCCTTCGCAACACAATGACGAGGCCGAGAAACAGAGAGCGAGGCGACAGGTGAGAAGGTTTTTATCTTCTCCCTCACCCCGCTGCCTCACCAGTGTCGTCAGTCTCGCCCCAAACCCTAACCCAAGGAGAAACAGAGAAAAGAGACAGGTGAGACGGTTTTCCTCCTCTCGCGTCGACGGTACCGCATCAGGTGCTTTTGATGACGAGATCGAGAAACAGAGAGAGGCGGGGGTGAGATAGCCTTCTAGGCTTTGTTTTGATGGTAGAGGAATGCTTTTGATTCACGTTCATTTTTCTCGTGTCGTGGCTGATATTTTTTTCCCGGGCTAACATAAACGAGTACAAACTCTTTTCACTTGACTGCTACCTCGCCGACCTTGCTCCCCTTCCACCTCGATGTCTCTCACCATTGTCCTCAAAACCCTCTATAGCTCAAAGGGTCGCGAACGAGAACGGGAAACAGCCGCAAGACGCATTTTGGCCCATTTTGTGAGGATGGGATTTGAGAAAGATGGGGTGGAGGTAGCCACTGTTAGGTACGTTCTTACACGCTACTTAACGCTCCCTGGAACTCACAATCACTTGCAGGAACACGGGCTGGCATGGGAGGGACGGGGCGGTACACGGGGGACACCTTACGGTCGACTTCAGCAAGCAGAATGGCACGTTTACGACCGAACATGTCTACCGCACGGACGCGGCGTATGAGGGTAGGTCCATCGAATTATATGGATTCTTTATTCTGACGTTTTGTTCTATTGCGAAGGTGTCACGATCACAGATCGTGCCATCGATCGTCCTATTATTACTTCTGAGAGTTTCTAGAATCGGTCTCGAAATAGGTTTCTATGTAGATTTCCTGCCAGCACATCATATTTGCTGGCACTTACGCGTCCCCCGAAAAATAGCACGGAAAATATATAGTTTGTAAGATATATAAGGAGCTCATAGTGTACCCTGTATTCTCCATTCGAGTCTTTGAATCATATAGCCCAACTTCTCCTGCCTCTCCTTGTCCCCTCTGCTTTGCTGCAGAGTCATTGTCCGCTCTCTCGCTTAGTCAGCGACCCGGCCCGTTGGCCCGCCCAGAGTCCCTTGGACTGTAAACGCAGAGTCCCTTGGACTGTAAACGCAGACGATCCGGGTGATCGTAATATAAGACTCGAATCTACCTAACCGACCCCGCGTGGAACGTTCCGCACGCGGACCTCTTGAACTCCCACTCCCGGCCCCGCGAACATATCGGCGGACGACCCGAGAGCAGACCCACCACCTGCGCAACTGCAGGAAGAACCCTACAGACCCGTCGGTATTAACAGCCCGACCACCTTGTCCCATCGCCCGAGCGCGAGAGTCCCACGACCCGTCGGTATTCATAGCCCGACCTCCTAGTCCCCAGCAAACCCGATCGTGGCTAGTCTACAGCTACAACTCCCAGAAAACGACGATTGGATCGAGGTAATCCGTCGTTGGAAAGACGACCTCCCCCAGCACGTACTAGGCGCCGCCTACTGGAACACATCGCCCACTGACAGACACGGCGGCTATCGCTGCGTCGTAGGACAGAAGGTTTACCTTCTCGAGTTTATTAACGACAGTTGGTACCTCGTAGAACAGCACTACGAATCAAGCCTCGGACAACACATTACCCGCACCCGCGTCTCCTTCCAGATCCCCCGCAACAACGAACTCGGTCTCGGCTGGTGGAACCCAGACGACGAAACAAACCCCGAACGCCTCCCGTTCCCACCCACAACCGCACCGGAACCGATCCCAGGTGACGGACCCGACAACGAGCAGAAGCAGCTCGAATACGTTGACGAAGGTGTCGTTGCCCTCGACCCTATCGACGAACTTACCACAGCTTTTCGACGTCTAACGCCGATCCACGCCGACGTCGCTTTGATCGAAGAATCCGTCGACATAACTCAGCCTACTAGCTCCACCTTGCCCGCATTCCCCACCTACGCTGCAGTCGTCGCCGGATCACGTCCCCCGGCTCGCATTCAATCACCACCAGTCGTCATCCCTGTAGCCCTCACCGTACCAATGGCCGCAGCCCCACTCACTACGGCCCTCAAAGGCACAGCCCCAACAATCTTCACGGGAGAACGCGCCGAAAGCGAACAATTCTTGCGAGAATTTCGCTTTTACCGCACTCTCAACAGAAATCACGAACTCGTCCAAAAACCGTTCCTGCGCGTCGTACTAGCCCTAGGCCTTATCCGCGGACCAGTCGTCAATGACTGGGTGGACCTCATATGGAAGAAACTAGAGACTGATACTACGCGTGCTACTAACCCCATACTCGAAACTGACGAGACTCTCTGGAACACGTTCGAAACCGACTTCAAGGCCGCGTGGACTGACACGCTCAGCAAGCAGACCGCCTATCAAAAACTCACCACCCTCAAAATGAAAGGAGACGACGTTGACGGTTACATCGCTACCTTCGAAAGGCTTGCGCATACGGCCGAATGGCATAGAGACGCCAGCGGCACCGTAGAATTCTTTCGCCGAGGACTCACAGAAGCCATCCACCGCGCCTGCCTCCAACGCACCACCATCCCCGACACTATGACGGACTGGCAGACAGCCGCTCGCGCCGAAGCGCAGCGGGCACGGACTATAGCCAGTAGCTTCGGGACTCGGGGGAGCCGCACGTCCACCCCATCTGGTCCGACTCCCCACACCCACTTTACTACGCTTCCCACGTCGCAACCCGCACCGGATGGCGTCGTCCCAATGGACGTAGACGCCATCACAACAACACAGCCGCGATACTCCTCCTCGATGACCGTCGCCGAACGAGAGAAATGCCAAAAAGAGGGGCGATGCTTCCGCTGTCGCCAACAGGGACACATGTCTGCCGCCTGCCCCCAGAAACTGCGCACGACAGCCACGCAAATCAACACCATGCTTGCCGCGTCCACGTCCGCCTCACTTTCGCCGCCCCAGTCCACTAGGATCGACGCCGCCGCCGTCACAACGCACATCCTAGGGCTCAGCTCAGACGAACGACAACACGTCATATCCAACCTCCTCCTCATGAGCGGGTCGGATCTCGTTTCTGACGGCGCTGCCGAACACATCAACGCGCTCGAGTTCGACTTAGACCCAACATTTACTGTCCCCAACTCTCCCCCGCCGCGCCCTCCACGTAGCCCTCATCGCCCGTCCAGCCCACGGACCGCACCGCCGCCCCTACCCGTTGTCGAGGTCGACAACGCTCTTAGGGGGGGGATAAAATCTGCGATTTCCTCGCCCACGTCCTCCATTTTTCATTTCCCATCCCCAATCGACGAGCCGCCGCGCCCAGACAGGCGCAGCACCACCGCGCTGACAACAGATAACGCCGACGAATTCGACTTCGAGGCGTTCTACACCAGCTATATGCGCGACAACCACCTGTCCGAAAACCTCGCGGTCTCGGTATCATCGCTCACGGACCGCGGAGACAACGAGAAGGTACTACACGACGACATATCGACGCACCCACGACCTCAGCGGTACGCCGATATCTTCCCCCGCCACGCGTTCGAACAACCGCGCGACCCCGACGAAGTCACACCAGCTACCACTCACGAGCATTCCCGCGCTAATGCAGCAGAACCCACCCCGCGTCCACCAGACGCAGGGCCTACACAAGTCCACGGCGTACAGCTCGCCCTGCAACAACCAGCCTCGTACCTTGCACGCACCTTCACGCGCATCCCGCAAAACGTACTCAGAATAAACTCAGCATGGCCGTCGCCGCAGACAGACCCGCCCTCGACACCAGCATTTATTACACAGCAAGACCCAGACGAAGCCACGCGCAACCGCGATAGGCAGACTCACCGCACGCAACCCGTTCCCCCGTCGGACCCTGTAGCCACGCAACTCGGTCGACACATCGACAACACGCAGCATCCCCTCGTCCGGACCCGTCGACAACAACAACATATCAGAACCTCGCAGAATCAAGACCGCCACGCACACACCGAACCACCCCGTACGACACGGGAACGCTCACAAGGCCAGGCAAGAACTACGCTTCAAAAACGCGTTCAAGATTGGATCGCGCGGATCGACTACGAACCGCTACCGCGTCTCGGCTTGCAACCCGCTCCCTCGACCCGTGACCCTATAGCCGACGAACATGCAGAACACGTCTTGTGTGATTACGGGTATAAATACAGAGACGCGCGACGAGAAGACTAACGTCAGATTATTCGAGGATGAATAAGTCAAGAGAGGGGCGTATGTCACGATCACAGATCGTGCCATCGATCGTCCTATTATTACTTCTGAGAGTTTCTAGAATCGGTCTCGAAATAGGTTTCTATGTAGATTTCCTGCCAGCACATCATATTTGCTGGCACTTACGCGTCCCCCGAAAAATAGCACGGAAAATATATAGTTTGTAAGATATATAAGGAGCTCATAGTGTACCCTGTATTCTCCATTCGAGTCTTTGAATCATATAGCCCAACTTCTCCTGCCTCTCCTTGTCCCCTCTGCTTTGCTGCAGAGTCATTGTCCGCTCTCTCGCTTAGTCAGCGACCCGGCCCGTTGGCCCGCCCAGAGTCCCTTGGACTGTAAACGCAGAGTCCCTTGGACTGTAAACGCAGACGATCCGGGTGATCGTAATAGAAGGACTGGCTGAGAGAAGGCGAGTTTGGAAAACACCCAGAGTTCGGCGAGCACATAAACTGCGTTAGAGAATCAGAGTACTAATTTTCTTAACATACGGCTCCTACGCTTTCATTTTTTAACCGATTTCTACCTTTTTTCGGCCTTGACCTCTTTGAAGTCGCACCACCACAATCGCCGCAGTTGCACACAGACCATCCCCACGGCCCACGCGAGATGTAATCGACGGACGAGCGGGCTTCTGCCGGTGACGGGCGGTCACATCACCAGACTGTCTGTCATCAGTGCAAGACCTGAACCCAACCCCTTGCTTAGGACCCTTAGTACGTTTCGTGCGTTTCCCATTTCAGTTGTTAGCGTCCTTAGTGCGCTTGACATTTCACACTTCTGACTTGCCTCCTCGCGTTCCCCAGTGTGCCGCACCCACGCGCGGCCTTAGTGACTCAAGCGTGACGTGTCTCCGACAACGGCGGCCACCTCTGCAAAATTTCGTGTCGCGCGGAAGCATGCGCGACCGTTTACGATCGACTGCGACCACCCAGACCAGCAGGGGTCCATGCAGCCCGCTGTTCCTATTCCCGACCTCCCCGCACCCGCGTGCATCCTTGGCGACTCAAGCACAACACGTCACCAACCAAGGTAGCCACCTCTGCGAAGTTTTGCGTTGCGCGGAAGCGTGCACGACCATGTGCGATCGCCTGCGACCACCTGACCCCCAAGCCGAGCGAGCTACCAACCGCCGCCGCCGTACTAACGCAAGTCACAAACGCGACAGCGACGGCACCGGCACCGCAATGACGGCTATGACACCAGCGGCAGGAGCGACGGCGAAGAGGACAATTCAACCACGACGATCGGCGTCCATGGCCAACTCCGAGCGACTCAATGACGACAAGGTAACGACAACGACGATAACAACAACAATGATAACAACAACAACGACAATGACGACAACGACGACGTGGCAGACGACGGTGGTGACGCGACGACAGCGGGGGGCAAGGCGGGGGGCAATGACGACGCGGCGGACTTTTGTAGATCACAGATATGGGACGATGTATTCGAGTAGATACTATCTAGAGCTATCCACGCTGAATAAAGAAACCCACTTTATTTTTTGCTAAAAGAATGCAACTCTGGTCAACTTTGAGTCGAAGTCGTGACTTCGGAGCTGTGACTCAGAGGGGTTGCCACATTACCATGACTCAGCTCGGCCCGGCTCGAGCCGAGATTGACTCCGACTCGAGCTGATTCAGAGTCAGAGTTGTGGCAACACTACAGCTGACCCCTTCTTGTTCATTTCTACCTACCCAGACCAGCAGGAACTATAACCACTTACTATACTAGTAAGTGTTCATCAGAAAAATCACATCCCCTTCCCCTTCCCCTTCAGCGCCCTTCCTCTTTTCTGCCCCTTCCGAGTACTTCCACCATACCTTCTCGAGCTTTTCAAATCACTGCCAAACCACTAACCACTTTTCGAGCTTCTCAGTTTTTACAATACATTATATTGATATTAGGATGCAATCTAGCACAGAATGATTCTACATATTCGCTAACAAACCTAGTCCATTCAATTAAGACCTGTCACTGCCGCCGCCGTTCTCGTCGCCGCCATTGTCGCAGCAGTAGTCTGCAAGTCGACAGTCGCCATCACTAAAGTCCACATGTCACCACTTCCGTCATCGTCGTCGTCGCCGCCGCCGCCACCGCTGACATTCCCGTTGACATCCTAGTGGTTGCAGCCAACCCCGTCATTGCCACCATCATCGTTACCGCTGTTGCGGTTGTGGCTACAGTCGCCGTCGCCGTGGTTGTGGTCAAGTCGTCGCTGTCACTATCTCGGTCGTCTTTTGTCGCTGTCGTTGTCACCTCACGGTAGCCGCGTCGTCCGACGCCATAGCCATCACCATCGCGGCATCGGGGTGGCAGTGGCGTAGTCGGGGTAGAGGCGGCTGGGGTGGTTGGTGGCGATGACCTGGTGGCAGTGGGGCATCATGGGGTCGATGGGTGGGCGACGGGACGGGGTTGATGTGGTGGCGTGCCACGAGTGCTGTGGCAGTTGGCGAACAGGGGTGACCGGTGCACGCGAGGGAAGGGGACGACGGCGGTGTTGTCGCCGTTGTCCTGCACCGACTCGTGGTGAGATGGAAAGAAAGAGGAAGAAATAAAAACTTATCTAAATCTTTGTGGAGCCAAGTGGGTACGGCGGCAGCAGTTGAGGGGAGGTGGGTGCACCATCCGCGCAAAGCGGGAATAGCAGTGGGGTGGCCTGTGAATTCCAGCAATTGAGGGCGGATGCGACGGGCAGCGGCTATGGGGTGAGAGGGTGAAGGGGAAGACGAACGTGACGATGGTGGCAGGCTGGGTCTGCGTAGAAGTCTTGACCTCACAAAAACAAGTCGCGTTCAAGTCACGTTGTTTGTTGATTGGCCCG
>JAKELH010000546.1:0-51330 GCA_021525015.1 Lactarius pseudohatsudake | reverse complement strand
CGGTTTTAGTTCGCGTAGCATGCGGACCCAAGAGCGTTCCAAATATCTGCAGTATTGTGCAACGTCGCTACTGGACAGTAAAATGAAGGCGGCCATGAGATTATGAAGCTAGAAGCTGAACTTTGGTTCCACTTGATGTCATTTGTGCCTCACCAACTGTAGTCCTTCCCAGGCGTCCGCCTGGGCCTACATCCGATGCAGAGCCAAATGATTGTTTTTTTACTATAAAACCCATCTCCGCGCGCCTCGGAGAAAATGGATTTATGTAGCACGTCACTGCAGGTACTATCGTGCATTTATCTACTGTAAGGAGTCCTGCCGACCAAATGCCAACCAAATGTTTGTTAGACCCGTTTCTAGTCAACGTTTGAGTTTAGTTTAGCCACTTTTGGATGGGTCGCTTATGTCATGAAGCTCGCAAGGCGCTGAACGCGCCGCGCAAGCGATCGACCCCTCAGAACTGTTCGCGTTGCACCGTAACATCATGGACCACTTCCCGACTAACTGGGGACGCCCTGTGAGTCCGTAATACCCAGTCGAGCTCAACATTGAGTATTTTCACAGAAATATGACAATTTGATACAAGCGCAACCTATCCTCTCCATAATCGCAGCCAGAACCAGTCGACGACATCTGGCGCCACACAACATACACAGTACGTTCTCTCTGTTCTATCTATGTATCTCCAATTCTAAGTCTCCTTGCAGGCAACCCATCGTCACCGGCACGTCGTCTGTCCTTGCGATCAAATTTAAAGATGGGATCATGATAGCTGCAGATACCCTCGGTACATCGTTCCCCACATCGATTCGTCATTTATCGACCGTCCCATTTTAGCTTCGTACGGCTCTCTTGCGCGTTTCAAGGGCGTGCAGCGTCTACATCCCGTTGGCGATTACACCGTCGGTCGGGGCTAGTGGTGACATGTCCCGACTTCCAGATCTTCAGCACATCCTCGACGGCCCGTTGTCTCTGAAGAAACTACTGCACAGGATGGGCACACATTAGGTCCCGCAGAAATACACGAGTATTTGTCACAGTGTGTACTCCAGGCGGTCTAAGATGAACCCGCTGTGGAATTCGCTACTCGTGGGGGGTGTAAAGGATGGGCAGCGGTAAGCTCCTCTCACGCAATTGGCTACCGGCGTCAAATTTAACGTACGGCGAACAGATTCTTAGCGTACGTAGACTTGTTGGGAGTGACGTACTCCGCGTCTACTCTTGCCACTGGGCTACGGCGCATACATTGCGCAACCACTTTTGCGAAAGGCCGTTGAAGGCAGGGAGAATACGCTCACCGAACCCGAGGCGCGTGCAATACTCGAGAACGCCCTTCGTGTATTATTCTACCGGGACGCTCGGTCAATCAACCAGGTAATACGCCTCACATCACCCAGGATGGTCATGCTAAACGCGCCGATCGTAGTATCAAATAGCGACAATAACCGCGGACGGCGCGGAAATTTCTGCCTCTTTGAAGCTTGAGACATCATGGGGCTTTGCAGAAGGAATACGAGGATATGGTGCCCAGACGCAGTAGGAGATACATGTCGCCAGAAATTTGTATTATTTCACTCTTGCTGTAACCGCAGTAAGCTGTTGTGCATTGCAGCCGACATATCATATTCAGTCACCCCGCTCGGAAAGGAACGATGAGTCACCCATTTTTCCGGAGATTCGTCGTTTCCGCCGCTAGAATTTGGACCCGGTGTTACAGATCTTGGAACTTGCGGACGCCACTCTTGGAGCTTGAAGCTTGAAGCATGGGTTTTTTCACCTTTCTGGGAGGGGTGGAACTAGTTGATGATCGACTCTCACGGATTCATTATCATTATTTGTAGACTGCTGAATTGGATTATATAACAAGACTTAAGTAGATGTCTGGGACGTCTAAGCTACAAGATCTAGGCACTTGAAGTCAAATGGTGGAGTGTGGTGTGGTGTGGTGCGGTGTGGAGATACGTGTTGAATGTAAAAGATCAGTATTGAAACGGTGATGATTGTAGGGCCCGTCAAGGCTAAGCCATGGTACGAAGGGATACCTACAAGGGGGTGGGTGTAGTTGCTTGAGCCTGCAAGCACTCGTGGTATGGCGGCGGGAGGTCGATCCGTGCATGCGCACCGCCATCATGATGTTGCACAATATCGTACCCGTCCATTTCAACAGACACGCTGGTGATGGAATGAGCTCGGGACCGCCGTCTGCCTTGCGAGTACGACCGGAAGTCTTCCGCCGAAACGACGGAACGTGGCCAGTCGGCTGCGGTGGCTTTGACGGTTAGTCTCCTCGGTTTTGCAGAGCGCGGCCGCCGCGTGCTGGGTGTTGTTGGTGGTGTCGGAAGCGGGCGGACAGGCGAACGAGAAGACCTGGGCAGGTGTAGGCGGACTCAAACGCGAGCCAGAATTCGATGACGTGGCCAAGACATTTGTGTGGATACGTAGAACCGGCGTGCGAGGCGGGACTTGTGAGGGCACGTAGGGCTCGATCGGACCTGGAAGTGATGATCTCCTAAGGGACGATGACGGTGACGGTGACGAGGATGGTGAGGACGGAAGTGGTGCACGGAGGGCGTTTCGACGCAATTGCTAATATCCAACACACTAGATGACTTGTTCAATCGAATAGCAGCCTCTATGGACCGAGCGGACACGGGAACCGCAGACTCGTTTTCGCATTCTGCGCCAGTGAGGTCGAGACTCATGGATGGATGGTTTGCGACAACCTGGATGTCGTGACCCCCTTGCGAGTCTGACAACCAGCTGCGTGGGACGACATCTTGGACTTGGGCCGTAGCCCAGCGGAGCCGGTGCCGCAGGAAAAAACCAGAAGAGAACAAGTCCAACGAGTAGTACACCTACAGCAGCACCAAGGCATGCGGCGACGATAGGTCCAACGCGATGATGTACTTGCCCTTGGGGCGACTACGGATGAGGTCGCACTGTCATCGATATATCGTAGAGGCGGTGGTGATACTGCTGACGACCGCAACAAGAGGGAGGGGGTCTCGCACACCCTCTGCAACCGTCGATGTGATCTGCGAACGCAAATTGAACAGGCCGAAAACTAAGCACACAGAACAAACCAACGTTTAAGCTTGTGGATGAGACTTACAGTGGGCCTCAATTTCAAGTTAAACGCCGCTGCTTGGGAAATGAGCAGGGGAAGCAGGTGGACAGGGAGGGGACGAGGCATTAGTATGGACTTGCAGTGAGCGGTCTTAAGGGAAGGGCATGTAAAGAGCGGGGACTGCAAGCAAGGATTGTCATAGTTATAACAAGCATAAACGCTCAGGGGATCTTAGTGGGCGCCGTTCTTCTGTTCTTTTGCCGAGTCAATCAGTTGCAGTCATTGTAATGTAGTAATTGGCACGCCAACGGAGGTCTTCATTTCCCTCTCATGTCTTCATAGTTGTGTGCTTTAACGGCACAGTAGCGATTGGTGGCCCACTACCTACTGCATATATTTGGCGCATTCTCATAAGGCTATGGCAGAGGATTTAACTATGCACTACCCTTTGCCGGGAGTGAACACATACTTAATGGATTGGATACCGGCGAACTTGTCGGCGAGCCACGTGGTTCGTTGCTCTGTAAGCGGAGGCGCCGCTATTTCAGTTTCTGAGTTTTTTCTCCCCTGGATCCACCATCCCAAGATCTCAAGTCCCATAAATGTAGACTCCAGGGCGCGTGTATTCTGACTCACTGTACACCGCAGCCAAGAAGGGGATAGTTTTCAAAGTGAAGCGGTTGGGATGTACCAGATCTCACAAGAGATCTCATGTGAGTTACGGACGTCGGTTCGCTCTATCAAGAAGGCTTCTATTGAGCCTGTCAATCCAAGCAGCTCCGGCGAGCCGTACGGGAAATTCCTCTGGTCAACCTGAAGTTGCCGACCCCTACCCATAATACAGTATGTAAACCTTGGGTGCTGTGCAGTGTACAACACTTAGCACAACAACAAACATCGGTCTTTCTTCTCACCGCTGTTAGACAACACGAAGCGGCTGGAATCAAGGCTGGAATTTCAAAATGCGTCCGACAGTCCGTGCGAGTTGACATTGCCGCACCATGAGTCGAATAACTGTAACACCGCTGTACTACTACTGTAAACGGCCTTGTCCGATTACAAGCCACAAACAGAGCGGGGCCGCACATGTAGTGGACCGCCGGGACGCTCTGTTGTGAACATGACTCATCCGTGGTCTTGTGACTCATGGGAATTACTCAAACGACCAAACGACGCACAGCCTGATATTGAAAGTATTCCGAGATGTTTTCCTTGACGATATGTAAGAATAGGGGAACGCGTCAGCGCGATGGTAGTAGTCCTCTCATGTATTTAGTCGACGAGTTTCGCGACAGGAGTCTCAGAATTCTCTCGCCCATTTTTCCTGCCGTAGCGCTCCCTCCAGTCACACAGAGACCACACACCTCGAGGAGCCGTCCGAGTCTGGTTCGCACACCCGTCCTGCACCTTCGGAGCAATAGTGGACAACCTGGCCGTGAGTTCCTCATCGCCACGAGAGCGTCTGCATAAGGAATACACTAAACCGAATTGGTAACCAGGTCAAAACCATGGATACCCCCAACAGTGCCGTCTACCGCAACTGTTTGCGGCCTTCGGGTCCACGTGCCTGAAGTTTCCAGCAACGGCGCACCGTAACAACACTGGACGTAAAAGTGCGCAACTAATACTCTATTGTGTGGCCAGAAAAAAAAGAGGAAAATCACGCAATACCTACCCACGCCGTTCCCCTACTTTCGTCGGGAGGACAGAGGCTACACCTCAACCCAAGGGAGAGGTACCCAATGTCTATAGCAGCAGCGAAGGCAAAAGTACAAGTGTGATCAGGAGGATGAGGGCCATGAGGCTGAACAACACGGACACAGAGATACAGTTGGAAGAACTTGAATAAGGATGCAAAGATGAATTGAACTACTTATGATAGTATCTTAGAACCCCTATTTTGTGCAGTAATAAAGCCAGCGGATCAAGTTATCTCCTCGATTACATAATAAACAGGATGGGCAGTGGCCGAAATAATTGTAGCTCCGAGGGGCGGTCACATCATCAATAATAGGCGATCCAGCCAGACTTTTGCTCGTCGTTCTCGGCGGCGGGCTCCATTTGTCATCGTATCGTCGCTTTCTCGCGTCCCAGCCTCCTGTTTCTCTGCCCTTCTCGCATCGTCGTTGGGAAACAACGATTATTTTCTCTTAATTCTCATACAAGATCTTACTTTTATTACATCTTCGCGCCTCAGTTCCCTATGTCGACCACAAGTCATACACCATCTCTCACACCTTCCCGTTTACCCTCTCCACCATTGCCAATAGTCCAGCCTGACCATTTTTATGGCTCGGAGGGCGTCCACTTTCCACCATCACCCAACTCAAACGGCAGGACGTGGCTCGAGCCTGGCGACGACCCTGTTGCCTCACGTGGTATACCAGTGTTCAAACCGTCCATGGAGGAATTCGAAGATTTTGAGGGGTACATGAACAAGATTGAAGGTTGGGGTTTGCGCAGTGGGATCGTGAAGGTTATCCCTCCCAAGCAATGGTGAGTGTTTTGTGTGACTCGTGCTTCATGTGCGTGCGAGCTCTCAGTATAGGACGGATTCCCTACCTCCCATAACAGATCAACTCGCTTCTGTGAAATTGAAGAATCCTATCGAACAACACATGCTCGGACACGGCGGTCTCTTTCGGCAGCAAAACGTTGAGAAACGACGCGTCTTCAGCGTGAGGGAGTGGGCAGAACTCTGCCACAAGGACGATCGCCGTCCACCCGGTGTCGACAGCATCGATCTGCGCCATGCACGGAGGGCGGCACCACCACCACCACCCAAGTCACGAGCGAAGAGAGGAGAGAGAACGAGAGGAGACGTTCCCAAAGCGGAATTGGCCGGTCCGGTCCCTGTACCTGTAATTGATAAGGCCGACAATACGCTATCGACTAGCACCGTGCCCAAGTCTCCTAACACACCTCCACTTGACGGCGATTCAAAGGCGTCCATTCCACCTGCGGGCCCCTCCCCCGGCGATCCACAATCTGAACAGCCCACCGATGTCGCTTCCCTTCCAACACCAGAGCGTTCAAAAGGAGAAGAGTCGGACGACGACGGACAGGATGGTAAGCCCCAAAAGGCCAAGGCAAAACGAAAGTGGCAAACGCGGGAAATGAGAGAGGCCCACCTTGCAGAAAGAGCAGCCGCTGATGCGATCTTTCTCAAGTCATTTAATCCCAGAACCGATTGGCTGCCTCCAAATACGCGACCGGAGGACTACACTCCGGAATTCTGCCGAGTGTTAGAAAGGCAGTATTGGAGAAATTGTGGATTTGGGACGCCAGCGATGTATGGTGCTGATATGGAAGGTCATATTCTTTCATGCTACTTTATATCGTCTGTTTGACGAAAGTTGTCTATCATCAGGGTCCCTGTTCACGGATCAAACCAAGTCCTGGAATGTTGCCCACCTACCGTCTCTACTGAGTCGCCTTCTTCCCAGTTCATCGGGAGGCCTGCCTGGAGTGAATACGCCATATCTTTACTTCGGCATGTGGCGGGCAACTTTCGCATGGCACGTCGAAGATATGGATTTATTTAGCATCAATTATATCCACTTTGGCGCCGGAAAGTTTTGGTATGCAGTCCCACAAGCCCGGGCGTCTGCTCTCGAACAAACGATGAAAAGTAATGCCCACTCATTATGCTGCGATGTTTTCTAATATTCTTCTCAGGTCATTTTCCCGAGCCTTCGAGGTGTCCGCAGTTCCTCAGGCACAAAAGTTATCTCGCATCACCTATGATGCTTGCTAAGACTTCATGTCGCCCCAACACTCTCGTGCAGAACGCCGGAGAGTTTGTCATCACTTATCCAAGAGGATATCATGCGGGCTTTAACCTTGGCTTCAACTGCGCGGAAAGCGTCAATTTTGCCCTTGACAGTTGGATCGAGCTTGGCCGGAAAGCACAGGTTTGCAACTGTGTCGATTATAGGTACCGTCTGCGATACACCTAGATGACATGGACCTCATATTATCTGTAGCGTCCGCATCGATGTTGACGAGCTTCTTCGTGGTCGAGAACTTTCGCCACAGCCCATTACCGAAGCCGACATGATCAACTCAAAGTCCACTCACTCGTCATCCCGAAAACGCAAGTCTGACGAGAACGACACACCAAATCTGATGAAGAAGGCGAAGGTCTCGACACAAATTCACGGCGTTTCTCAGCCTAAGGTTACTATTAGACTGAAGCTTGGTCCGCGACCACCTGAGCTTGAGCCGTACCCGTGCTGTCTCTGTGTCTCTACGTCGCGTGATGGCCTACTTCCTATTCACGACAGGCCCCTTGTACAACATCCCGCCCATGCAGACATCAAGGTGTGGATGGCGCACGAGAATTGTGCGCGTGTCTTGCCAGAGACCTGGTTAGACGAAGTCGAAACCGGTCCAATGCTAGCAGATGGTACGAGGAAGCGCGAGAAGATGGTGTTCGGCGTTGATGCTATCGTGAAGGATCGATGGAACTTGGTGAGCAATGTCCGACCTCGCGGGCTTTGTCAGTTCGCTAACCAAATTCGTGTTCAAAGAAATGTTCATCCTGTTCCAAGAATCGCCCAAAGATGCATGGCGCGCCAATTCAATGCACCAGAGGCAAATGCTCCAAGGCATTTCATGTATCCTGTGCACGCGAGGGAGTAGAACACGGAATAGTCTACAAGGAATTGGGTGAAGTTGAAAAGGACGTAGTGCTTGTGGACATGGGTCCTACTCCGACACCATCAGTGCCTATCGATGTCAGTGCCGATGGTGCTGTCTCGCCGCCTCAGGGCACCTCGGACGCGGTCGATGCCATGGTGTGCGACAGAGAGACAATCAAGGTCGTCAAGAAAGTGGAGTATCAGCTTTTATGTCCCCAGCACAATCCCGTAAGTGGTTTCCGGTTTCAACTTGACGTTGGTCCTTTTTCTGAGCGTTCTCCTAGCTCATGCTCGAAGTAAAGAAAGCGAACAAGCAAGACAAAATTCGGAAGGACCTCCTCGCCCTTGAGTCGATGTCAAGAATCAAGATTCGCGTCAGTGCTGGCATATTTGAAGTTTCGCTCGTCAGAGTCATCGAGGAGTCCAACTCGGTCGAAGTGCTATGGGATCGTGGCATTAAGCGCGAGTTCAAATGGGGTAGTGTCGTCTTTGGTGATCTTGGGGGGCAGACAGTCGGACAAAAGCCTGCTGAGGCTGCACCAGAATCGGAGCGTGAGTACTTTGTCACCTCTTGAAGATACTGTTGCCTTAGTTATTGTTGATGCGCTTAAAGTGTGCCAAGCTGGGCCTTCAGCCAAGCCACCTCAGCCCCCCGCGACGACTACTACAGAGGCCAACGCAGCATCACAAGCAGCTTACGTCTCCTACCAGCCCCGCACGGGGACATATCCTGCCTGGGGATATCACTATCCCTCGTTTCCGACTGCGATCGCGGCCTCAACTGTACCTCCGACTGCCACGCATGGAGACCCCGTCACGAGTATCACAGCATCTGGCACATTCGCTTACCCTTACACCGGCGTGCAATATTCAACAGGCCAGTCCGCGTACGTCGCTCCTCCGATCAAGTATCCGTATGGGGCTCCGGCACTCCCCACAGCCACGTCGCCCTCTGTCGGGGCTGAATCAGCATTGCCCAGTGTGGAGACTCAAAAGGAGCAGACGTACAATGGCATACTGTGGAAACGACCTTATACAGGGCCACGCGATTCAGCTACCCCCGTAGATTCGCACGCTCAGAACGAGTCGTCGCCACCTGCGGACCGGCAAACACCGACTCCCACCCCGGACAAGGATGGGTCACCATTAACCGACCTAGCACCCTCCAGCGATAATTCAGTTTCCTCTTCCGCCTCGAAAGAGCTTACGAGTTGAATTCGGACGATAGCATAAGACAAACACCTGATAGTTTTTTCGTGCTTTACATATCTTTATCTCGTGTATTTTATGTGCCTCCAGGTGTGACTGACTCTTCGTGTCATGAAATCGGGATATTCTTCTACTTTCGGAGATGATTCGTCGTGGTCGGCTTTCGCTCACGACTTTGTGTGTATTACATGAATAAGGAGCTGCAGTAGTCAATTCCTACCTTCGGAGCGTCACGCGAAGGATCATCCTAATCACTATCTCCGCCGTTTTGCACACCAGCTACTTCCAACGAGACAGGGTCAAGACAAATCACTCTGTCAATCGCCGAGCATGGTCATTTATAGGTGAAATTTGAGGATGGAATACCATTACTCATACGAAGATCCGGACCCCGACAGCATTCGGGCTGCACGGTTGGTTCCTGTCGTATTAAGGGGATGTTAGGACGAGGACATATCGTAGAGGCGTGGACAACAATCTGGACACAGATTAAGTGAATACGAAAAGTGAGGTCTGTGTGGGGGTTCAAAAAAATTATGATTACTGGTTCCAAAAGGTCCGAAAACTATTTACTCGTCACTGGTATCAGCTATGACAGCTACATAATAAGTCGAGGCCCTCTTAAAACATTCATAGGATGCCTCGTTATAACGCCCGTTGAAGAAAGGGGTCAATAATTCATGAAAGCCCGAAGCCAGGAGCGCTTGCACAGCGTCTGTTGGTCAAAATGCGCCTTCCATAACGGGGTCATTGCGAATTAGGGAGGCATTTGACTGACGTGCGGGTGTCGGCGCACCATCCTGATGTAGATAACACGATATTCTGAACGAAGTGTTAATCACATTTGGATTCGATGACACACTTCGCTCTTACCTAAACTGTGAGAAGCTGAGAACGCATTTCCGAAGACCCGTTTTCTGGGGAACGGAAGTTCTGTGGCATGTTGAATGAGTGACGAAGAAACTCGATTCAGGAGTCCATCGCGGTCTCTTGCGCTGATGGCGTCTCCTCAGACACCGCAACTCGCTCTGAGCTCTCAAGATGTGGCTGCGAGGTCTGGGATTCGCTTCCGCCTGAGCCATTCCCTTTCCCCACGTTGCGACCTTGTGAAACAGTGCTGCTTGGATCGACGTTGCCGGTGATCAGGTCCACGACATTAGCATCCCTACCATCCACTTTCTGCGTTTTCGGTGCTCTCTTCCCCTTGCGACGGGTGGGTAGATCGGACGGCTCGGGAGGTGCACCCTTAGGGCGGACTTCGACTTGTTTAAAGCGGATACGCTGAGATGTGTTTGCAAGATGTGTTATTTTACGGCCAGCTCGCTCATGAATGTCTGGCATATGCTGTATGAGTGATGATATAGAATGCGGGCGGGTAGACGGATCGACCTTTGTCCTCCGTGAAAAGAAGTTCAGTGCCGAGTAGCGACTGGTGGGTTCCCTGGAAAATTGTCCCAGAAAGCTGAAGAAATGGGGTTGGTGTGTCTAGGCCCTGCACAAGCTTGGCTTAGCTTCTGCGAGAGAAAAGTGTATTTTTATTTCAACGCACGATCAGACGATATGTCGAAGTACTCGGAACAAGAGTAGGTTCGACTGCGCCAAGATCGAGGGTGACATAGGAGACCTCCTCTATAATTTCGCCATGTTCGTTGCATTCGTAGAGACTATCAGAACCGAATGCATCTACATGGCGGAATCCAGGTGCGAGTCGCTCGTCAGAGCTCATCTTGGTCTTGAGACAAGACGAGTGAATGATGAAAGAGTGGTACGCCAGTGAAGCTACGGGCCGGTGAAGTTGCTGGGCGGTGTCTTGCCAGCGCTTAAAATCTTCGTCATGCACACGACCACGGCGCGCTCAGCGGCCAAATCTCTCTCACCTTCCTCGAAACAGTGGCTTGCGCGCCATTTTGACGACCCTTATGTCCGCCAGCGCCTCTCACATCCCTCTCAATACCGTTCGCGCTCGGCCTTCAAGTTGCTCGAGATTGACGACCGTCACCGTCGCTTCCTGCGCGCCGCCGATGTCCGCGCAGTGGTAGATCTTGGTGCTGCCCCTGGTGGGTGGAGTCAGGTTGTCGCAGGATTCATGGGGTGGCAGGGAGAGACGTGGGCCCAGGCGAGGGTGAACCAAAAATTGGATCAGGGCGATGGACGCTGGGGGCTCAGCCTTGACGCGCCAAGTGGGCACTGGAGCGAAGGCGCTGAGGACGCGAGCATAGGTGCTGAGGATAGAGGCGTCGTGATTGCCGTGGATAGACTGAGGATAGCGCCGATTGCAGGTGTGCATACACTTCAAGCGGATTTTCTTGCACCTGAGACAGCGCCAATGGTGGAGGCTATCATACGTGCCAAAGCAAATCCTGATGGAAAGGCGGATGTGATACTATCGGACATGGCAGCGAATGCAACTGGCAATCGTACACACGACACACAAGATTCGCTCGACATCTGTCACGCAGTATGGAACTTTACGCAGAAGCACCTGAGGACCGCGGAGAGTATCGGACGCAAAAGTGGGGGGGTTTTGCTGTGAGTGTGCCAATTGTTCTATTTGAGAGTAAGCCGTGTTGAACGACGATGCTAGGCTCAAACATTTTGAACACCCCGAACTACAGCAATTCCGCAAATTGCACCTCAACCCAAACTTCCACAATGTGCTTTATATTAAACCGGACTCCAGTAGATCTGCGTCCCGCGAAGGATACTGGTTATGCCTTGGCTTCAGAGGAGTAACTTAGCTTGCGGACGTGGTGTCAAAGTAGAATCACATAATTCAAGCAGAAAATGTCGTGCACCCTCGCATTTGTCCTCACAATTTCTGTCTTCCGTTCCACAGTAAGGCCACCTTAGCTTTGGGTTTGAACTCACTCGTTTTCAGTCTTGTTTTCAGTGGTTGGTACATCTATCGATACTGTATCGCTTTCCCCCCACCATTCCTTCTTTCCTGCCACATACACACTCACACCCTCTCTCTCCATTTCTTATTTTTCCATTCACCCTCACTACGCCGCAATGGACACTAACACCGACTTGATCTCCTCGTCAAGGGCTTCTAGCCCACTAGCACCGTTCGTAGGCCACGGGTCCCCGCGCCTCGTGCCCCCTTTCATTCCACATCGTTCGTCGATTGCCTCTGCCACGCTGCCCGTTGTAATGGTGCGGACCACATTCAAGTTGTTATCCTTTCATTCATCATAACAATGTTACTGCGTGCGCGGGCCTGTCGCCGGTCGTGACGCAGTTCGGCTCCCCTCAGGCTGCGTCACTCGTGTGCAGAGACAACGTCCAATTGTCACCACGGCTATGACAGGGCGATCACGACGATGACGGCCGCTTCCACGACAACGACAGGGGACAAGGCGACGACAACGGCGACGGCGACGAGGTGACTATGAGGCGAAGGCGGCGGCAACGAGGTGCCACGATGACCACCACGATGACCACGGGACGAGACGAGTCATGGGATGAGCTTGTAGTAGAATATCGGAATATTATATTAACAATTGAGCTCAAGTTAGCTTGAAAAACTGACATTGGCACCCCGGTTTACGGGCTGAGTAGTCCTTGAGTGACACGGGGTTACCCGTGACAATGCCTAGATGGTTTGAGTCTCCGGACTGTGACTCGACTCTCGTCCGCTGCCAAAGATCTGTTCGACCACGACGCGCCAACGATGTCACAGGCGACTCCGGATGAAAGATACCACCTGATAACGCGACGTCTAGGTGAAGTTCTCGGTGGAGATGCGGGTGGAGATGCGATCAAGACTTTACTCGTTCAAGGCAAGACCCCCAAATGCTATTGGGGTATGTATCACTGTCACTGTCGACTCCGTAGTGAAATGGCTGACCGTACTCCAGGAACTGCTCCAACTGGTAGACGTCAGTTGTTGAATACGCTAACGTCGTTGTGATGTGTGACTTATTCTGGTGGTGTCTAGCACACATCGGATATTTTGTGCCTCTAACGAAGATCGCGGACTTTCTAAGAGCAGACGTTGAGGTATATGCATCAGACATAGATTCCGTGTGATGCTGTACTGAACCGCTATCTGGGCAGGTCAAGATCTTGCTTGCGGGTAAGCATGTGTCCAACGCTGTATGTAGCATATCATAACGCGCGTTCACAGACGTACACGCCTTCCTCGACAACATGAAGGCGCCTCTTGAACTGGTTGGGCATCGTACCAAATACTACAAATTTGTCCTCCTCGCCGTCTTTGAGTCACTCGGCATTCCTACTTCAAAACTCATCTTCGTTGAAGGCTCATCCTATCAGCTCACGAAGGAGTACAATCTAGACAACTACCGCTTGTGCGCAACAGTGACTGAACATGACGCGAAAAAGGCCGGAGCGGAAGTTGTGAAGCAGGTCGAGAGTCCGCTGCTGAGCGGCTTGCTCTATCCCGGTTTGCAGGCGCTAGATGAGCAGTACTTGAACGTGGACTTCCAATTCGGCGGTGTTGACCAGGTGCGCGAGTGCGCCAAAACTTTCACGGCTCTGATGATGACGCCGGATATGTGTAGCGGAAAATATTCACGTTCGCAGAGTTATACCTCCCACGCCTTGGCTATGCTAAACGTGCGCACCTTATGAATGCGATGGTTCCCGGCCTGGCAGGCGGGAAGATGTCCTCCTCCGATCCGGATTCGAAGATAGATTTCCTTGACCCACCCGACGCCGTGCGGCGCAAGTTAAAGAAGGCATTTTGCGAGGAGGGCAACGTCAAAGATAATGGCATCCTTGCCTTCGTCGAGGCTGTGCTCATTCCCATTTCGGAGCTCCGACTCGAACGCGCAGCGGAAAAGACCGGCTCAAATACTGGGGACGACTCTGGGACTAGCGAAGAGCAACAGAAGCCATTTGCGATAGAGGGTGCGCCGACGGGAACCGTATTCAGTGTATCAAGGGACGAGAAGTACGGTGGCCCTATGCACTTCTCAACGTATGCTGCCCTCAGGGAGGCATTCGAGAAACTCGAGGTTCACCCGAAGGACTTGAAGGGCGCCGTGGCGGATGCCCTTCTCAACCTGCTTTCACCGATTCGCAAGCGGTTCGAAGAAAGCAAAGAATGGCAGGAAGTCACAGAGCTGGCCTATCCATCCCCGGTGCCAGAAAAGAAAAAGAAAAAGGTGAGTGTCCCCTTGCAAATGGCGTGGCAAGGATGACTGAGGATAGCACAGGAGAAGGTCTACCACCCGCCTCCACCAGGGAAGGGAAGGAACGCTAACCCTGCGGCGGCAACAAATACGACGACGGATGCGCCAACGGTTCAATCGGAAGACTCGCCGGCCGCAAATGCATAGGGAACAAGACTGATACTCAGTATCGACCAAAAATTGTTGTAATAGATAGATATGCAGAACATTCGCACGGATTGTAGAAGAAATTCCAATGAAGGATCATTCGAAACCCCACTGTCGCGCCTCGTATTGCTTGTTGTTCTACCTGAGGATGAGATGGTCATTCTAACGAGGTGCTATGTCACCAGCTAAAGAAATAGACAGTACGAGAATGCGATAATGTATATGCGTGGTCGTGATATAGATTAGTATGGGCAAATGGCCCGTATCTAGTAATGTACCAAAGTTCATTGGTTTTTCTTGCCCTCGGCCTGACGCTCCACATCTTTTTCTGCGGCAAAACCCGCTTCCTCTTCCTCCGCGACAAGCTTTTCTTCGACGGCTTTGCGGTGCGCCTCATCGAGACCCTTAGTGGCGGCACGAATTCGCTCGCGGTACGCCCTGTACTTGCTATCCGTTCCGAGCACGCGATCCCACCAGCGGAATGAAGTCGAATAGTTGTTCACGAACGCCATGTGGTGGAAATCGTGATGTTCAGCCCCTGACCAGAACGGGACTATGTGCTGGAGCGACCAAGGGAAGTCTCCACGAAAATCGTCGGTGTGTTGTGTACAGGTGAGTATAATGTGAGCTCACCATATCCAGAGTGCGCGTCGATGGCCTGGAAGAGACGAAGGGTGATCCAAATATAAACTGTGAGGATGTGCACGTTCTGAGTGAGCTTGCAGTACAGCAACGGCCCGAGGATCGTTCCTGTTCCGAGAATCATCACTTCAAGCGGATGCGCGTACTCCGCGGCAAGACCGAACGGAGCAGAGTATTTATGGTGCAGCTTGTGGATGTGCTTATAGAGCAAGGGGGTGTGGAGGAGCTGGTGAGCTATAGGCGTCGAAAGGTTAGCAGGGCCCAACGAGGATAAGCTCGGAATGTATTACGAACAGAAGTAGTGGAACATGTCTTCAAAAAAGAAGAAAAACGCCAACTGGGGAAGCATAGTCTGCCACGCAGGGAAAGGAACCTGCCAGGTTTTCATGCCACAGGATTCGGCAATAGGGTGGAAGAGGAAGATCTTGAGGAGGATCGACACGGTCAACAACTGCTGTATTGACCTGACAACGGGACACTCACAGCCGGAGCCTCCACGGTGAAGTGGGAAAAGAGAACGCCCTTCGTACATTCCCACTGCTCCTGTGGTGTGGGAAGCTTCCCGGGTTGTAATTTCCACTTGCGGAAGAACGGGATTGCGTCAATGATGATCCATGGTATGCAGCGACCAAAATAAACGGTCTACAAAAGAAGTGAGTGCCTTTCGCTAGACGGAAGCCAGTGAACAAACCTCATGCAGGAGGAGAGCGGCAAGGCCAGTCGCAATTACAGGGTTACCAATCCACAGATACCATGCCATCCACTGCTTTTCGAACCAGTTTATTTGGGTATAATCAACATTCGAGCCTGCATAGAGCTGTGAGGCCGTAAGTTGATGGGGAGAGCCAAAAGTGGCGTTGAACGACATGGCGGGAGGGGGGAAGGAAGGAAAGACGCGAGCTCGGGTATAAAAGCAAGGGGAAGGGAATTATTTCAAGCAAAGTGGTCTGAGACGCGACGAATAAAAAACCGTGTGGCGTGACCCGTGTTGTGTGGGTGCTTACATTAGCACGAATCATTCATTCATTTGGTTGAGTACGTTGTACAGATAACAAACATATAACGCAAGATCAAAGCGGACGATAGACGTCGACGGTCATAAATTTAATCGGCTTTTCGCCATTCTAACGCGCTTTGCTTACTTGCCATTGCCATTCACGGCGCCATTGACCTGCGACAGAGCTGCGTCTGCTTTGCGTAGGTCGCCTTCGCTCAGCGACTTAAACGGCCCACCACCAGGCGTACTGGCGCCAGATATGACAGATGATCCACGAGAACGGACCTTCATCACTAGTGGGCTGCGATCGTATGTCAGCATCGAGCTAGAGTAGGCTCGGCTAGGTACATACAACGGATAGCTGTCTTCTTCATCCTCATGCGATTGCGGCCACTGGACCCCTCCACCACGATAATCGCTAGTAGTCAGTGCCTGCATCTATGGGATGTGGTTAGATATAACATTAAAAACAACTTTAAGCGACCTGCCTCTTCCGTCAAAGTTCCGATATCTCCGGGCGTGGCAAAGCCTGTCATCTTGAACCTCGGACTCGCTGGCGTGCTAATTGCCATCTTCTCTGGGCCAGAGGCGAAATCAAATTCGTCTTCTGCCTCGGTACTGGAATAGAAAGCGTCTGGGTACGCGCGACGAAGCCCGAGCTGGCGCGCCTTAGAATACTCGATGCCAAGATTCTTCCAATCCAACAAAGGGGACAGTCGCTCCACGCGGTTACGTTGGTTAATCCGCTGTCGTCGTGTCTTTAACGTGAACGAGAAGATGTGCTCCGCAAGCTCGTTGACCGAATCTTCCGGGGACTTCGTTCGCCTATCGACAATATAGCAACCTTCATCATCCGGCCGCTCGATCATGTCTTGCATGAAACAACCGAAACCGGAGAGGTTTGTTGTGATGGACGGAATACCCATCTACTCGTGATTGTCAGTCGATATGATTGAGCGCGTGAGGAGTGCCAGTACATACGACGGTGCACTCAGCGGGCGTGTAACCCCATGGTTCGTAATAGCTGGGAAACACCCCGAGGTGACACCCGCGGACAAACTCCTCATAGTCCATACCAAGAACTGGGTTATTCGCATTGAGGAAGTCTGGATGGAAGACGACCTTGACCCGATCATACGCAGCATTGAATAGCCTCACACGTCGGATCTGATTCAGAATCGGGTCGTTCGGGTCGTCTGACATGTTGTGTGTTGTCACAGCTGGGAGGGAGTTGCGTTTGAGCGCGAAGATACGTCGCTTCAGCTGGACTTTGTCCTCTTCGGATAGAAGATGCTCTGGGGTGGGAAGCTTTGAAAAGTCGCTTACACGTTCTGTGAGCGGGAGGAATTGTAGGTGAATGTAAGCATACCCATTCGAATGCACCGCCATGTCAAACAGCCGTGCGCCAATCCGGTTCTGGATCTCGGTCACAGTATCCTTGAGCTGCTTTGTGACGGCTTGACCTTTCAGCGAATCGATAGTGTACGAATGCGTCTGAGCTGGTGTGATTATAAATGCAACAACGGTGACGTTCGAGCCCGACGATTGCAGCCGGTAATTAAGACGTGCAAGCGCCTCGATAAACATGTCGAGTCCCTTGTTTCGGTACTCGTAACGGCCGGCAGAAAATATGTAGAGCGTGTTGTCGAGGTCAAAGTCGACGTGCCCGTAAAAATGGCCGCGTACGAACTCGTTAATCTTCTCCTTGGACGTTGAGTGGAGGTTCTGGAATTCGTGCATGGCCTGGAACTTGACAACGTTCAACCCATTCGGTAGAACACCGTCTGGCTTGCGCTTAAGGAGATGCTCTGCCTCATAGGCAGTAATGTGGGAGACGGTGGTGAAGACGTCGGTGCAGTGGGTAGCAGAGCGTTCGATGCAATACCGGTGGTAAATGCCACGCTTCCCCGCTTCGTGATCGACATCGAAGTATTGGAGATTGTTGTAGAAGTCGACCGAGCCAGCGCAGAGGTATCGGCCCAGGAGTGTGGCATGAGTTGTAAAGACAGTGGTGACATCGATGTGACGCTTTCGGCAAAGAGGAATGGCAACCCCAGCCTGCCATTCGTGGAAGTGCGCAACAACCGCGGTATGAAGCTGGCGAGCGAGGTACTGAAAAAAAAAAGTCAGCCCTGAGTCGGGAACGACAAAAGAAATGGGTGGCATGCCTCTCCAAGGAACCAGGCAACAACGTAGCCGAAAACGATACTCTCATTAGTTTCGTGGTCGCTGGGTGGCGTGGGTATTCCTGCCAAGTTCCAGAGGTCACCTTTCCACTCATCGATACGGTGGTACTGGCTGCCGGTATCAAAGAGAAGGACGTGGGGGTTGCCGTCGATCAGCCAGCGACCATAAAGGCATTTCACTCCCTTTACACGCATCGACTCGAGGGTGCCAGCAATATGAGGGTCGGAAGGCTCCTCCGCTTCCACTTCCATGGGGGCTGATTTGTACGAGAGTGGACCGATGAGCGTGTACCTGTCGCCAAACTCGGAGACGGTGACCGGGACCTTCGACTTTATGACAGTGTAGATGCCGCCGACCTTGTTTGCGACCTCCCATGCGCACTCAAAAAGAATTGGGTTTCGGACGTCGCGCTTGGTGTCTGCCATTGGAGTTGTTGTTGGCGAAGTGGGGGCCATCAGAGAGTAGAGGCCGGTGAACGGATTTGGTATAAACGTTACAGTTCAGACTTGCGTCATAGTTCACACGGCGGTCACACTCGACAAATGTCCGTCTCCACCCTCATTCGATTCAGAATCGTTGCCTGCGCTCATTTCGCCACCGGGACTTGTTCTGTCTAGTCCCGGCTTGAAAGAGGCAAGTGGCCCTGGTGGTGCTCTGAGACTCGGATCTCAGCGTGTACGCATTAGCCCCACTTTCTCGGATTGTCGACTACCTTGCATCTTGTCTAGACCGCGGCCTCATCATCGCTTCCCAAAGTTCGTTTCGGTTTGATTTTCCGGCGTAATCAGATCCCGGGCTGCCTAAACGACCTGGACACTCATTGGTATTTTCATGGACACGAAGTTTCGGGTCATGTAGTTCTATCGTTGCGTTATCTCCGCCGCTATCTATGGAGACACGGTACCCTCCCAATCACCTACGCATCTGTTTTGGGCCTCATCGATTTCTTCGTCCACGGAAAGTCCCGCACCTCTGTAACATGGTTCTCACATTTCCAACATTTCAGCAGTTTCTTTGCCGATCTCTTTCCCAAGGCAGAGCCAACTGTTGCGCGTTATTCTTCATCCCTCCCCCCGTTTCTTGAGTATCGGTCAGGTTCGCACCGCCAAGGGTAGTTGTGAGACCACGTGACGACCACCAATTGTGCTGCAACTCTGAGAATTACAAAGACAAGACTCTCATTGTGGGGGATTTCCGCATATTGGCCCATCGGCATCCTTCGTTTCGAGTAACAGAGATGTTCGTTATTACCCTCTGGCGAGTGAGACTGGTGCATCAGCAAAACAACACAAGATTAGACTGGCTTATTTCATCGCTTAAATTTGAACATTTGCTCACTAAGCCTGTCAGCAATGCTAAGCGACCACTAAGCACTGCAATCAAGTTTAAGGTCATTCAGGGCCCAATTATTACTCAAAATATGTGACATAAATTGATAAGGAATCCTAAGACTTGGAAAGTATTATACAGTGTCATTGAGGCCACACTGGGAGATGGCCTCAGGCGGCAGTGTCACCTGGCTGAGCTCAACTTGGTGAGAAAATGAGAACATCTGACCAAACAAATACAAAGACTCCAACAAGTAGCCAATTACAGTTGTGAATTTGAGACGGAGTTCAAAATGTTTGAATCAACGTGTTCAACCATCTGTGTCTGTCTCCCATCTCTCACATCTCACTGTTGAGTCCATTCTGTCCCCACTCAAGAGTATTTCTGCAGTATTAATGCATCGTTTTCAGCCCTGAAGCATAACCAGATTGTGGCTAGTGCATAACATGGGTTTCAAAACCTGTGCGGGTATGTGGGTACCTGGTATGCTCAGGCTGGGTATGGGTCTTAGGGCTGTACGCCGTACCGTATACGGCATACGGCCGTAAGGTGACGGTGCTGGTACGGTGACGGGGAAACCGTAAACCGTACCTGTAAGATGTTGGTTTGAGACCCAACGGCACGGCATGGGGTTCTGTACGGCCGTAAACGGCGGTATACGGTGGACGGCGGGTACTACCATATATTTTGTTCTGAATAAGGTGACAAAACCTTGGACGAAACTTGTATCAAATCACTCTGTCAATGGCAACTCAGGCCAACCAAAGGCGATGTTACAGATGGAGGGGAGAGTGACCGAGTCCGAAGCGTTCGCGACGGCCACAGCCGGTGCGAACGCGAACGGACGAAGGCGGGAGCGGGCGTTGACGGGCGAGAGGACAAAGCGGAAACGGGAGCGAGAGCGGAAATGAGAGACGAGAGGCGATGTCCTTCGAGTGCCCGCGGTAGGGCCTGACTTCCTGGACGATCGCGCGGCACGCAGGAGAGAGGAGGGGGAAACCAAACACTGATTATTCCGAGCCAAGAACGCGAGGTTTAAATACATGTAGAAGTAGCTACCCAGACAAGTAGGTGGGAATGCGGAGGTAAGGTAAAGAGGTGGCACAGGGGAAGCGAAACGCGGAGACGATCGAGTAAGACAAATGGTCAATGGGAGATGGGTGCAGAAACGAGACACCGAAGTGGATTAACTGTGAAAGGTAGCGAGCGAACGAGAATAACAATCAAAGGGGGGCCGAGACACGATGACGCACCACAACAATATGACTCCTCTTCCGAATCCAATGGCGGCGCACGGACTCCGATGGCGTCTTGCGGGTGGCCAAAGGCAGCCGAGAGCGAACTTGACATGCTTGACATCTTGAAAGGGAAATGAGAGATGAGCGATGCGACGGGGTGTTGAGGGACGAAGATGACACGAGGCACGGGGACGCGCGGCCTGTCTATGGGTGGTTGTGGAGCATCTTGCGAAGGGGTCGGTGTCGACGGCAGTCCGTGGTGACGAGAGGCAGGGGCGAGCGAAGGCGAAGGAGACGAGAGAGAAGAGGAGTTGTCGAGATCGATAGCGAGGAGCGAGCTGTGGCGAGACGATATGACCGATATGGCAACCCAGCCATGTGACGTCGGACCGAGACCGAAAACACCGAAACCAGACTGCGAGAAGGTCGCAAGGAAGGTCGGCGTCTTGTGCATTGTCTGCCATCAAGCCTTCATATGAAATGCGAGGGTGGAAGCCAGGCGGAAGGAACAGGCATAAGAGGCAAGGAACAACGACTTGGAATGTGAGGGAAAGAAAAGCGAGAAAAGTGTTTGAGGCGAGGTGAGGTTTGATTCGAGCAAAGAGAAAGGTGGTGATGGACAAGCTTTGACTAACTCTGAGATGGCCGAAACCGAGGTTAGCCAGCGGTGGTTTCAAGGCGAGCTCAAAGTTGGTTGATGCACGGAGCACGCAGCTTGGGTTAACTATGTATGTGGTAGTGTTGGTAATATGAGAGCCGTACAAACTGTACTACGCCGTTGACGGCCGTACGACTACGGGTGTCTTACGGGGTTATCCCGTACCGTTCACCAAGGGTTTCAGATACCAACGGTACGGATACGGTAGCCGTAATACGGGTGCCGTTGAGCCGTCAATACGGTAATGGTGTACAGCCCTAATGGGTCTGGGTCAGCCATGAGGTACCCGTACTAGACCCGTACCCACATGGCGGGTTTGGCAGGTTTTTTGGGTTTTTTGGGCATCTTGGGCTTTCAAGGAACCACTAACTATTACAACCACCACTAGCTGGCATACCTACTATGTAATGTCTACCACGGACGTCTGCCTGACTTAGGCTTCGTGGGGTGTGATGATCCTAGAGAGGTAGTAGTTCCTATTCGAGGGGGTAGTATGATGCTGTAGAGGATGAGGGAAGAGACGCTCCTCTGGTCCTGCTTTGTATCCGTGAAGGTCCTCACCTTGTTGAAGACTGATGGGAACAATAGTAGTGATCTTCAAGTCATCCCAGGACTCGTGGTCAACAATGTAGAAGGTGCAGTAGTGATGCACCACGCACTCGTTGTGATAGAGGAAGACTTGGTGATAGGTTGCGTCCAAGGGGTAGTCCACTGCCCATGAAGGGAACTCAGGATAAGTCATGGGGATCCTTGGTCTAAGGGGATATGCCGGACAACTCACTTAAAGGGGGGAATATCCCTTTAGTGTAGATGTGAGTAGAAAGCAGTGGTATTGGAAGAAGACCAAGATGCCATTCTTGGTCTTCGCACTAGTCTACTTATACAGTTACGTGCGGGCTTTCAAGTGCAGCTTCAAGTACTACTAGTCAATAGCGTAAGTAGAGCAAACCCTAGACAGCTATCCTAGTAGTGAGTCATGATCCGATCCGTATTGTACACAATCACATGCACCAGAGCTTACCCCGCTGACTGATCCTACTAAGTCCATGACAATATACTGCTGACGCGGTGTCATACCCTTGTATGTCAGTGTCCACTTCTCGGCCCGAGGCGCCTGTCAGTCCAAATTGTAACATCACCCCCTTTTTACAGTCAAGGCCCCAGATCGACCACGTTGCATGGCCTCCCTTAGGTTCGCAACCTGCTGCCCCTCCTCCGCTCCTGGATGGTATGAGTCCCTTTCATTCTCGATGTGGTCAATGGCATTGGCGCGCTGCAGCCTGAGCATGCACTGTTGGTGCAATGCTCCGAGCTTGTCCAAATCCTCCATCTTCTTCTGCAGCTCCAACTCCTTGGTGACATAGCCAGCTTGCAGGCAGCGGTAGTGGTGCACCTCTGCAGTGAGGGTGAGGTCCTTCATGCCCAACAGGGCCCTGTTGATGGACCCTCTGAGTGCGCTGTCCTTGTTGAAGAAGACCAGGTCGTTGTCATTGTAGATGGGGGAGGGGGATTTGTAGTCAGGGGCAGCATGCACTGACTTTCCATACTGCTGGTTGCTGCCTCGTTGGTAGGCCAGGACAAAGGGGTCTGCTGTAAAGACAAGCTGCATATACCGAGCTGGGTGCAACTGGCCCTGAGCGTTGCATATCTGGAAGGGGATGTAATGTACCCCCCTGTTGTATTGGAACCCCACCAGTGGTGGTGTTTCCACCTGCTGTCTGGAAACTGGACTGTGTTCCTCTGCACGATATTGGCGGAGTGCAGGTCGAGCAATTGTCAGCATAGTAAGCGGTTCCCTGTCAGTGGAGCATAGTGGCAGGGTTTCTTTGTGCGTGGTGGTGAGATGGTTGCCGTAGGTGAGATGCTCATTGAGTGGGCAGTGCTCTTCCGAGAAGTATCAGTTGTACTCCCAGTCTTCTTGAATTTGAGTCGAGTCCTGACTGGACTGAGGTCGACTCGGCACGTGGCCCACCAGAGAAGGACTTTGCGAGTGTATGGCTGTAGGAGTGGGCAAAGGAAGGAGGGATGGAATGGGGGTAGTTTTTACAATCCAGCCAGATCGTGCGTGCCATAGGGCTAAGGGTTGAGAGTGATGATGACAGGGCAAAGGGGTACTTTGCAGGAAAATGAGAAGAGACAAGAGGGAGGCATTGCTTCACTCAAGTTGAGAAAAGACTAGCTGGAATTTATCAAAACTTAGACAAGGAACTACAGACATTTACATCCTTGTACTTATACTCATACAGACTATTTGTTTTTGTGACTATTTTCTAAGCAAATTCAGAGGCCTACACAAGCACCTCGCTGGCAGTCTGCTGTTGTTCTGCTGGCACCGACCTTTCTCTGAAATGCGTCACGTGGCACCTGATCGTGACACAGCCCCCTTACTAGCTGAAGGCATCTCACCTTTGTCACGATCGCTCAGGAAGGAGCGGCAGCAGTGGATGTCTGTGCAATCGTACGGTAGGAAACGAATGGACTCTGAAGCTGGCGAGCTGGGCACGCAGTGAGTACAGGGATCGTTGAAGCAAGGGTGTCAAGCTGGGACAAAGCAGTGGCTTCCGCGCAGGCAGAACTGATGGGGTTTGGGGCAATTGTGCAACGTGTGCCATTCAGCACAGTAAAGGCAGAGAACATCTCTGGGAATCTCATCATGCAGACGAGGGAGGGAGAGTGGAGGGACTTGAGGCAGCGGCAGAGGGTCACGAAGGGGTGGTCGAGGGGGAATGGGACGTGGTGCCACACCTTTGAGATGGTCGAGATTAGGGATTACCATGGGTAACCCTGGGGTCAACTCGACTCAACCTGTACCTGTTAGCCACGGGTACGGGTTTTGGCGGGTACGGGTGGCGGGTTGACGCGGGTTGACGTGGGTTGACGGCGGGTTTTGCGGGTGCATGCAGGTTTGTCGAGTACCTGTACCCGCATGGTACCACACTCAGACCAAACCCACACATACTGGTAACCGTTGTGGGTGAAGAGTTTGTGGAAGAGTTTGTGTAAGTATGAGTAATCTGGCTTGTCATTGACTTGTTGAATCGCAAGGCAGTGAAGGCACAGGTATAGTTCAGGAAGATACTGAACTGAAGAGATTGCGGAAGAGTTTGCGTAGGTGAAGGAAGAGATCACGGAAGAGTTTGTGAGGTGAAGAGTTTGCGGAAGAGTTTGCGAGGTGAAGAGATCGCAGAAGAGTTTGCATAGGTGAAGAGTTTGTGGAAGAGTTTGTGTAGGTGAAGGAAGAGTTTGCGGAAGAGTTTGCGTAGGTGAAGGAAGAGATCGCGGAAGAGTTTGCGTAGGTAGAGTAGTCCGGCTTGGCGTTGTATCGCAAGGCATGGGTATAGTTCAGGAAGATACTGAACACATTGAGGAAGAGTTTGTGAGGTGAAGAGATCGCAGAAGAGTTTGCATAGGTGAAGAGATCGTGGAAGAGTTTGCATAGGTAGAGTAGTCCAGCTTGTCGTCGTATCGCAAGGCATGGGTATAGTTCAGGAAGATACTGAACACATTAAGGACTGTATGGTGTGGTGTGCGTGGGTTAGTCGAGAATGGGTATGCGTACCAGGGGAGATGGACAAGTCAATGTGAAAACTGGTACTGGCAGACCACACAAATTCACATACTAACGCACATACAATTTGAGCTAACTGCACTGAGGCAGCGGAAACAACAACACAAACAGGAACATGATGAGTCTACAAAGTGGGAATAGTGTCCCAGTCTTTGGCTTTTACGATCCAAGAGGTGGGCTCGTAGTCGGTGCTACTACCACTTTGTTGTAAGCCGATTTGTTGCTTAGTCAGTGACCAAGCGCAGTCAGTCAGTCAGTCAGTCAGTCAGTCAGTCAGTCAGCCAGTTAATCAGATAAGAGAATGGAACTCTGCAGAGCAGAGGAATGGACAGTGGAAATCGTCAGATTGAACAAGACTAGAACAAGGAATACAGAGTACACTATGAGCCCCTTAAGTACTGTTTTACAACTATTCTTTTATCTGTGGTTTTCCTATGATTTTCCGGAGACACATAAGTGTGAGGCTTAAATATAGAACAGAAGTGTTCGAGTATGAGCTGGCATGCGCTGGCAGGAATTCTAAGAATAGAAGCAGATCTGGGACAGAAATCCAGAAGCAGAACTTGAGACTTTTCCGAGAGAAACAGAAGTAGAAGTAAAAACAGAAAATGATCGATGGCGATCGATGGCACGATCCATGATCGTGACATCAGCGAGTTCCTCCTCCTCCCCACAAACCTCGTCTAGACCAAGGCATCCCTTGACATTGCTGTCTTTGATAAGGCCAAGCTCACTCCAAGTGCCGACACACAAGAGGGCACGTGTTGAGTGAACCAAGAGGCAGCTGCGTACATGTGAAAGGAGAAGTCGACCTTGGCTGAACACACATTCGACATCAATTGAAGTTGCTAATAAAAACAGTGAGTAATGAGCGATGACCCAAGGTGCAGATGGACACTTTACCTGGAATCGAGAGATAATCCCAAGCCATTCGGGATAGACATGGGAAGGTGGCATGTCTCTCATACCACCATATGAGGCCATCCCTGACGTCTTCAGTGTCGGCGGTGAGATAGCGATCAAGTTCATTGTGGAGGTCAGACGAGGTTGGGGCTAGATCAGGCAAGTTGTCAAATATATTACTCGAAAACAACTGTGGAGGGCAGTAAATCAGAAAAAATAAGAGGAAAAATAAAAACGGCTCGCTGCTGCTCACATTATCAATGGGGTCTGCAGCAGAGGTATTGTCATTGTCGTTGTCCGAGTTGACACCTGCTGAGGCATACAAATGATCGAACTGCTCGTGGACAAGGTTGTGGGCAGTCTCGATCCAAGGTTCTTCCCAATTTTGTGTTTTGAAATACGCAAGCTTGTGTCGTGGGTGAAGATGTTATGTCCTGACAGGGGACGTTGCGCGACTTGCGCCTGGGTGGGTACAAGTGGGAGTCTTCTGAGTCACGTGACTCGGTGGGCGAGAAGTAACAAGGCGCGAAAATTACTAAGACTAGTAACGGGTTCAGTGTGGAGGCTTGTTATAGCACAAGTCCTCAAAAGCTTCGGGGGGACAACCCAGCTAAGGGAAGTCAAACAATGGCAGAGTAGAAGATCACACAGGAAAGGATTTTAGAACAGTGGGACTGTTATTCGTCAGATACAAACGAAGACAAGTCTAAGGAGTTACTGCTACTGCTAGGGGTTTATATAGGTTTCCAGGAGGCGTCTATGAGTAATAGTATTGGTACTAAGGTGAGTCATCAATACTATGTCTGAGTCAACGGAATAGAACGGAATGGAACAGAACAGAATGGAACAGAATAGAACGGAACGGAATAGAATAGAATAGAACAGAATAGAACAGAATGCGTGTGAGTCATGATAGGTAGAGGAGAATAGGAAAAATAAGTAGGATGGGTCATGACACAGTGGGTACTTCCTTGATGTAGGCGCTTCGTCCTTGGGGGTGCCCTTGGTGCATCTTGTGAGGTTGCTGACATTCTCATGAGAAGTGACCCTTCTGTTTGCAGTTATAACAGATGATGTCCCTTGTGTTAAAGACCCCTCGTCCCCCTCTCCCTCTTGCAAGGAATCCCCCTCGTGGTGCAAAGGGGGGTCTCCCCTGCGTGTATGCCCTCCATTCTTGAGGATTATTGGGGTTTGCTTCTTCAGATCCTGCGACTCATGCGCAGATTCTTCCTGGGGTGGTGTCCATTGCATCAGGGTGGTTGCGATATTGCTGCCATCCTTATCCTTGTTGCTGTCCTTGCCTTTGCAGTGGTTGAAACCTTGCAGGTTGAGTTTGTCTGGGGCATTGCTGTTGTTGGGGCTGTCTTCCAAAGCTGTCAACTCTGGCCTTCATATGCAGGTAACGCTTCTGCTGTTCAATGGTTGCTACCTTCCATTGTTGGTAGGTTTTGGGGTTGTGGAACTGGTAGGAGTTTCAATATAGATCAAGTGGTAGTCCCCTTGTGAATTTATTGAGAACTAGGAGTTCGTCAAGTCAATAATCAGCCTGTTGGACTAGTTTTCGAATTTAGTGATGTAGCTGTCTATGTCCACTCCGCTCATTTTGAAGCCTTTGTCCAGTTCTAGCCTGGCATGATCCTTTTCCATGTTGTCATGGAACTGTCTCTTGAAGGCAAGTTCTGTCCCGGCCCATAGCCAGGGATCACCTTTGTCCGGTTGTCCGTCAAGCCACTTTGCTGTTTCTGTGGCCCATTCGTCAACTAGATTCCCCTGTATGTAGGTAAGGAACATCATGGCTTTGACATATGGAATCTTCATGCTGCGGTTGTTGAAGTTGACACCTGTGAAATGCCTCCATTGTGCCAGGAATGCCTCGGCTTCGTCATGGTTTCCTGTGAATATCTTCAATTCTTTGCCGATGAACTTGTCGGTGTCTTGGGGAAGGTTGATGAAGGTGGGGTGGGTCCCTTCTGCCTCCCTTGTCTCCGTTTCCTCCGTTATCTTTGTCATGGTCATCTGGGTTTCCCCCTGGTGGTGCTCCTCCACCTCCTTCGCCTTCTTGTTGAATCGGTTGGGTGAAGAGTGCTGTTCTAGCCAGGGTCTGCTCCTGAGTTACTGTAGGGGTCATGGTGGGGATAGACTTAGCGATAAGTTCTAAGTGTTCTTCTTCTTGTTAGTCTTGGATGATGCAGATTTCTTCTGGGTTGCTAGTGATTGATGGGGATGGTGCAGGGGTCTTTTGTGATGAACATGTTGATAAGTGGCCTGAGTGCACTTAGCGGCTCAATGGACATGCAGATAACGGACTGCTTTAGATTAGATATACAGGACTTGTAGATTAGATCTTTTGATCTGTACAATCTCGGACTTCTTGTATTCTGCTATCTATGACATCACTTATGTACATGACATCATGGACTCCTCTGGATTCCCCTTGTACTACGTCTTTGTACTTTCCTTTGTTCTTATCTTTATTGTGATGTCACTATGATATCATAGTCTGGACTGTTTTTTTGCCTCAAACCAAGGTCTTAAGGTCTTAAGTGGTTCCTTAAGTGGTTTGAACTGAGTTTGAACCGAACTGAACTGATTAAGGACCAATTTAAAACACTTATTTTTAATTGGTTTGAAATGGTTTGGAACGGTTTGGTTCGGTTTGGAGCAGTTTAGAGCAGTTTGGTTCAGTTTGGGTTCAGTTTGGGCAAATTCTAATCAGTTTGGTTTCCGGTTTGGCCAAAATGGCCCCAAACCAAACCAAACCAAACTTCCCCAACACTAGTACCCTGTACACTCTGGCACCACACCAGTTCTCATCTGTTGTGTGCCAGACTACCATCTGCTTCACTTGCCTGATTCACTCTGTTGCTGCTTCCAGCCTACCTTGATATCTCACCACAGTCTCCTTTGTCACTGTGAGTATCACCTCTATGTATGTGTATGCTGTTCATCAGAACACTCACTCAGAGTGCTCGTGCAGGACACTTGGCTGACAAGGATCGCGAGGGATGATGAAGAAGTATGAGGGATATGCGAGGAGAACATAGGCTAGAACGAGGAGAGCATAAAGAGTACCAAACCAAGCTATGGTGATAGTGAAGAAAGGTCTAGGAGGTGCTTTCCAAGTGGGAGTCACAAGTGGACAGTCTGAGGGACTGTCCAATGTATTGCTCTAGCTTATATACCTGGGTACAGGGTCTGTGTGTACTTTAGGGGAGGCCTACTGCCTTCCCACTAGTGCTGTGCAATGGAAGCTTCTGGAAGCTTTCTAATAATACTAACCAATGAGAATAATGCATGGGATCGTACGACTGTTCTGCAGTCCAATAGGATTAATCAAAGGAATGGTACAACTTTCAGTTGTCAGGTGACTTGATAAATGATAACCGATTATGTAATCGATCACATGATCATTGGAGTATGGAATTCGAACTCCGACTTCAGGCTTCCCCTTTAGGAAGTTGATTATGTAAGACCAGGCCATCACAGACTGGTCTTTTCCATATGAGTCACCACAACCAAAGTTCCTAGGTTTGTGACAGTATCCCCTTTTTATGGGGTTGCTATGCTGTAGTGACCTATGTAACGCCACCAGCGGGGCGACATCCACGGTTCATAGGACCCGCGGCAGGCTTCACAGAAGACGACAGTTTGGACATTGTCGCAGATGATGACAACGGAGACCAAGATCGGTCAAAGGCTTAAGCACGAAGGGGCTCAGCAAGAACAGTGATGAACAAGTCGAGAGGAAAAGGCAAGACAAGACAGAGCAGGGTTCCCAAGATACAAAGCTGGTATTGCTAAGTAACTCAAGTCTGAGGACTCAAGTACAAAGACTGCCTGGTATATATACATGCAGGTACATAAGGTTCGTACTCAGCTAAGTCTGCTTATCTGGGTTCTGTGGTCCGTGCACAGACATGGAACCTACTAGAAGGTCACATGGTCGATTGCGCCATCTATCATCATTGGTCTAGATCAGCCCAGGCCCAAGTCATGTGATCGGTGACGTCATGGCCCTAGAGCTTCTCGGAACTGGACCCTGGCCACTGCCAGGTTTGCGCTGGCTTCTGCCGAGCCCTCAGGAGTCTCCACCATGTGTGGCGGTCTCTCCGGGCCGTAGTGTGGGCGCTCAGGAACGTCGGCGGTCGGGTTTCATAACAACCTAGGGGTTATTGGGCTTGGGTGCTCGTGGGTGCTTGTGGTGGAATTGTTGAACAAGGTCCTTGGCCTGTTTCATTTGTGATGCAGGGAGCCAAGAATTCTCGGAGTCAGGGTAACCTTTCCATTCCACCAGATATTGTATACCCTTTCTGTTACGTTTCGCGTCGTGGACACTTACAAGTTGGTTGTGACTCCTTCATAAGCAGTAATTAGTCATGGACTTCTCATATCAGTCAGCCGGAGTATCACATGTTGGATACCCTGACTCATTCCTAGGATCGGTGTAGTAGGGTTTGAGCTACATACACGATTTGTCTCTCGTTTCATGAGGAACTTTAAAGCTACCTCCCTATCTGTATAAGTAGTACACTTGGAAGACTGAGGATCTCCATCTCGGTCTTCTTCAATTGTCAGACATTCTCCTCTCACTCCTCATGCCTCTCCTTCTCGTCATCTGTCTCGCAATACGTCTGTCTCTAGTAGAGCAGGTCGTCGTTCGTCGTCTTTGCCTAGTGGACTTTGCCCTAGTGCCCATATCTATCACGTGTCAACCAGGACTGTGTATTGTCACATGACCTTCATCAAACATCTGCTAAGTCGTGATCGCCCTCTTGTAGTCCAAGTCAGACTCAACGCATTGACAGTGTTACATTAAGACCGAGATCATTCACCGTGGTGTTCACAACCCAAGACCAGTGGAGGAACTTCCAAACATATCACCTCGAAAGAAGAGGGGACTGCAATGTACCAGTCCTATTCTTAGGTGCAGCCCGTTGGAGAAGCTACCGAGGAGATGAAGGATATTTTGTCGACTTCACGTCGGGACCAACCCGATATCAACCCGTTGAGTTCAACTTTCAACACTCGTGCTGGGTAGAAGTCACCTGGAATCCAATCAACAATCGCTGGGATGCTGTTCGACCAGCAGGACGAAACTATAACTGCGACATAGACATGCGCAACCTACCAGTAGGAACTAACTGGGGACCAATCAACAGAGCCCCTGCAGAAGAACCAAGTACCTCGGAACCTCACACCCCTGCCCCATCCAAAGGCAGCGAAAGTGAACACACCACAGACGAACAAGACAGTGAAAACGAAGAAGAAACCAGTCAGTTGGTTCAAAGAGCTGAGTCCCTCCATATCGACGAACCAGAGATTATCCACGTAAACCCCCCTGATATGGCCACAGCTACGATTACCCACGAAGAGCTAGCACTAGAGGAAGCCCACCGCATTTGAGCAGAAGCCGAAAACATCCTCCTCCCAATACATCCTGATACAGGACACCACATGACGGCAGACGACGCCACCCTTTTTAGAGCAGTAGGACCCAATCAACCGGACCCGCCATCAGGAGGACCACCAGATCGTGACCAAGGAGGCGACAGATTCCCAAGAGATGGATTCCCAGGAGGCAGATTCCCAGGAGGCAGATTCCCAGGAGGCAGATTCCCAGGAGGAGGAGCCCCAGGAGGAGGAGGCCCAGGAGGAGGAGGAGGAATACACGGAGGTTCAGATAAACTATCAGGCGAGCCTCCCACTACTTTCGATGGAGATCAGACTAAATACGAGTCCTTCCTCACGCAATGGCACGTCTACTGGGGGACCAACTACGAGGCCCCTATCATGACCAATGTCTACCGAAGATGCCTCCTCTTCCTTGGATACATCAAAGGAGTCTATGTAAGCAAATGGACGCTAACCATACTCAAATGGCTCAACAACGAGATTAGAAGAGGTGTCTCTCGTCACTCCAACACACTGTGGAACCATGTTACCACAGAATTTGCAAGCCAATTCGCCAATACCCTTGAAGTGGAACAAGCTCAAGCAGAACTGCAGAAGGGGTTCAAAATGACAGGAGATGACATTGACATGTATGTCATCAAATTCGAGCGCCTTGCACGGAAGGCTCACTATCACATCAACGATCAACAAACAATCGACCGCTTTACTGCGGGACTCCCCCAAGGTCTGTTCACCAAGGTCTATGAACTCAATGAACCCTGCACCTTCAACGACTGGAAGGCATGTGTGCTGTGGAGACAAAAACAATACATCCACATGAGGGCCCGTCTAAATGTCCTCAAAACCGGCAGGCCTGTGCTACCGTCTCCCATGCCCTCCAACCCATGGAGACCTCAGCCCAACCGATGGGCCCCGCCTCGTAATCCACCACCACGGTACGACCCGAACGCTATGAATACCTCGGCCAACAGGGGTTGTGCCTGAGTTGTGGAAGTAGGGGATCCTAATCGAGGACCATGTCCCCCATTCCAACCAAGAGGAGGTGTGAACAGGGGAAATGGGCAGTGTAGAGACATGAGGGCAGTAACTTGCTACAACTGCGGTCAACTAGGCCACTTCTCACGTGACTGCTCCCAGCCCAGACAACCGAGGAGGGGACAGCCCTCCACTAGCAGAGCCTCGGAAACCGATTATTATGTGCAAGAACCAGAGGTAGAGGCTCGAACAACAAACACAGCTCACCCCCAACAATGTGCCAACGAATGGCTCAGCGGTATCAAGGGAGAGAGCGACAAAGTTAAGGACCTAGTCCTTCAAGAAATATGGGGAAAAGAGGGTTTTTGGGACGCCTAAACCCATTGGCCTGGGTGAGGGTGGTTAATTGTAACTCTGTAATCATGACTCGCTACCGTTCACTTTGAATTCCAGTATCAATTCGCACAAGTTACTCCATGGCTGACATAAAAGGACTAGTTGACTCGGGAGCCACCAACAACTTCATACGTCCAATGTTCGCAAAACAAATGGGACTCGGGCTAGTAGAGCTCGAGAGACCCCAAAATTTTTGGAACATCAACAACACCAAAAATAAAGCTGGGTCTATTACGCATTGTGTGGACCTAGACGTACAGACTAAGGGTGTTTGCAAAACCATGCGATTTCTAGTCACGGATATTGGCAATGAAGACCTCATACTTGGATACCCATGGCTCGCGACCTACAAACCCACCATCAGTTGGACGCACGCGGTTATACACAAAGATATGATGCCGATCATCATTCGATTGCTCAATCCGTCCCAAGAAAGAACCGTAATTGGATATCTGGCAGTAGAAGAAAAGGAACAAATCCTCGAAGAACTAGAAGAGGAATGCCAGTTACATACTACCGCAACGGAATTGGCTATCAATGCTCATCAACAAACCACCCCTGCGGTATTACCTCCGGAGTACCAGGACTTCGCCAAGATATTTGACGAAGAAGCATCCTACCGCTTCCCACCATCACGGCCTTGGGATCACGCCATTGAATTCAAGCCCAATGTGCCAATGTCGATTGATTGTAAAATCTACCCAATGACACAGGAAGAAGATGGCAAGCTCAAAGAGTTCTTGGACGAACAGCTGAAGAAAGGGTACATACAGCCATCAAAATCCCCGTACGCATCCTCCTTCTTTTTTATTAAAAAGAAGGATGGAAAACTATGTCCTGTGCAGGACTATCGTCGCATCAACGCCTACACCATTTGGAATCAATACCCCCTCCCCTTAATATCTGACATTATTACCGACTTAAGCAGCGCGCACATGTACACCAAACTCGATGTCAGATGGGGGTACAACAATGTACAGGTAAAGCCTGGCGATGAGCCCAAGGCAGCTTTCAAAACACGGTATGGACTCTTCGAACTACTAGTCATGTACTTCGGTCTCACAAACTCCCCTGCAACGTTCCAAACCATGATGAACACAATCCTGCGAGATACCATCGCCAAACACAAGCTGCGTGGTACTATCATCCGTGTCTATATGGACGATATAGGCATCGCCACGAGAGATCCTGCCAATCTGCAGGCCCACATTGACGCTGTTCGCGATGTCCTGGCAGTATGCCTCGCACATGACCTCTACTTCAAGCTCAAGAAATGCCTTTTTCATCAACCACGGATGGATTACCTGGGGGTAATTCTTGAAAAGGGGGTGACACACATGGACCTGGTAAAAATCGCGGGCATTAGCAACTGGCCCCGCCCCACATTGGTCTGTGACGTCTGCTCCTTCCTAGGCTTCTGCAATTTTTACTGACTCTTCATCCATGGTTTTGCCACCCATGTGAGGCCTCTCAACAAACTCACAAGGAAGGACACCGCCTGGACATGGAATACAGAAGAGGAACGGGTGTTCCAGAAACTCAAGACACTTGTGACTGAAGAACCGGTCCTTGCGCATCCCTGCTTAGACGATCAATTCGAGATGGAAGTGGACACTTCTGGCTTTGCTGTAGGAGCGGTACTACTCCAAAAGAAGACGGATGGCAAGCGGCACCTGATCAGCTACTACTCAGCCACACTGAACGAGGCAGAACACAATTACGACATCTACGACCTGGAGCTGTTGGCCATCGTCAAGGCATTACGTCACTGGCGACCCCTAGTGGCAGGATCTCCGCACAAGATAAAGATCTTTTCGGACCATATGAACCTGCAGTACTGGAAGACACCTCAAAAGATAAGCCGACGCGTCGCAAGGGAAGTACTTGAACTCATGGAATACAATTTTGAGATTCACCACATCCCAGGGAAGAACAACGGAAGAGCCGATGCACTATCTCGTCGCCCAGATTACGACCAAGGAGGTGACAACAATCAGAATGTAGTAGTCCTCCCCGAGCATGTCTTCACTCGAGCTCTAACAGTAACCCCGGAGGATGTACCCGTACAAACTGAACTCAAACTTCGTTACTGGGTCAATTCCCATCAACTGAAACAGATCAACGACATCTGGTACAAACAAGGGAGACGAGTAATCACCGGAGATAAAGACAAGAAAAGGACGCTCATCGCAGGACATCATGACACTCCCGTACATGGACACCCCGGGATTGCCCGAACTACACAACTAGTGGAACATAGGTACTGGTGGCCCGATATGAAAAGTGATATCAAGGAGTACATGTGGGGATGTGCAGACTGTCAACGGCACAAGGTTAACAATCGCCCAACTCAAGCACCACTGGCACCTATCACACCAAAACCCGACGCATTGCCATTTGAGACTATCGCTCTTGATTTCATCACAAAACTCCCAATCTCAGAGGGGCACGACTCAATATTAACAATCACCGACCATGACTGCACCAAAGCCTCTGTTTTTATCCCATGCAATGAAGAAATTACAGCCGAGGGAACTGCGGCGCTGTACGTCACTCACGTGTTCACGAGATTCGGATTACCGTCAAAAATCATCAGTGATCGAGATCCCCGTTTCGCGTCAAAGTTCACACGAGAGCTATGCTGTATCTTGGAAATCCAGCAAAACATATCCATGGCTTATCACCCAAGAATGGATGGACAGTCGGAATGAACCAATCAATGGTTGGAGCAGTATCTCCGGTTCTGGACCAATGAACGCCAAGACAATTGGGCACATTTTCTCCCTATGGCAGAATTCACACACAACAATTGGCCTCACGAATCTACGCAGAAGTCCCTGTTTCAACTGCTTATGGGCTATAACCCCCATGCTGATTGGATTGATAACTAGTGATGTCAACGAGTTATACTTGTGAGTATGAGTACTCGTCAGAAATCTCTGAAGGGCCACTTGTACTCGACTCGTACTCGTCAGCCACAAGTACTCGCTGAAATCTCTGGACCGAGACTTGTACTTGACTCGTCGCGGCGCAAGTACCCGTCTTGAGCTGCGAGTACTCGCAAGTACTCATATTCATTCACATAGTCTGAGTACTCGTCTGAAACGAGTACTCTAAAGATATCATCATTTTTTTTACTAGAACTAGCTACAAACAAACACTAGCTATAAAGCCTCAATTCCTGCTGCACTGTCGCTGCCCCTTGCCGCCGTTGTGTACTAGCGTCCACGTCACCGCCAGCATCAGTGTCGGTCGTGGACCGTCATCATCGTCATCGTGGGCCACCGTTGTCGTAGGCCATTGTTGTCATAGGCCATTGTTGTCATAGGCCATTGTTGTCGTAGGCCATTGTTGTCGTGGGCCATTGTTGTTGTGTCGTTGTTGTGCTGTTCGACCTGCCTTGCCATCGCCGCCAGTGTGTCGTCACTTTGCTAATCACTGTGGTTGGCCCATCTGAGGCGCCAGCAGGGGTTTGTTTGTTGTGTGGCTGCAACTGCCATCGTTGTCGTCGTCCAGGCGTACAGGTCGTGGTTGGTTGATGGTAAGCAACTCACGTGGTGTAGAGGTGTCAACGAGTTGCTGTCAAACGAGTCACTCGCGAGTGTGACTCATCACGTGACGAGTACTCGTTCCTGGATCCTTGTGCGAGTACGAGTTTAACATTTTCCGAGCGTGAGTACTCGCGAGCACTCATGGTATTTGCAGCAATACTATGTGATCCTTTGTTCCAGTTGCAGTGCTACAATTTTGTCAAAACATGTCTATTGCGTATCAAATCATAATATATCTTTACACTAGTTACTGTAAGCTAAGACAAGTACTACTCAAAGGCCGCACGGGGGGCTTGCTGTCTGAGCCGTTATCGTGCTGTCGTCGTGGTCGCCGGTTGTTGTGCGGTGTCACCGTTGTTAGTACCGTCGGCGTCGTCTTGCTGCTGTCATCGTCGGTTGTTGTCTTCCTGATACCGTGTCGCGGCGTGTCGTCGACAGGCGTCGTCGTCGTCGTCGACTCGTCCGTTGTCGTCGTCTTCCGGGGCTCGTCTAGCGTTGTCATTGTCGTCACCTTGCAGTGGTGCTGGTGGTATTGGTGCACGTGGCTTGGCCCAGTGTCACCACCTTCAGCCCCGGGCCGGACCGCATGTAGCTGTGATAGCGCGCAACTGGCAATCACTGGGCGTGGGAACCTCGGCGTTCATTTGGCTGGCTCTTACACAGAGGCCGGTGTTGCTTACGCCATGACCACGACCTTGGCGTACACCGGACAACGACAACGGCTGTGGCAACAAACCCCACCAGCGCGTGGCCAGCCACCCGACGACGACAAACCCCGTGGGCCCCATCAACGATGGGTGTACCAGGGTCAACCACAACGCCCAGCGACGTGACAAGACAACCGTGACCGCAAGGGACTATGATGACCACAGCGACACCGACTACGACGACTACGACAACCATCACCACGTCCACCCACAACTATGACTACGCCGACCACGACTGCGATGATGACCACGACACGATGTGACACACAAGGCGGCACATCGACTGCGGCACATCGACATACGGCGGCGGTGACGAACACCAGTACGTGACGGCGGCGGGCAGCGACGCGGCGGGGGGCATACTAGTAGTAGCTAGTAATGTATTCGTAGTAGTCATCCAGTTATGTAGTTTCTTGAGGCAGCCAGCCTGAGTGTGTGCCTGTGAGTACGATGAGTACTCGCACAGTTCGAGCGAGTACTCGCGCTGAGACACAAGTACTCGTGTTTCAAATGGGTACTCGCTCGGGTAACACTGCGAGTACGAGTATCGGTTGGAGGATTCTGATGAGTATTCGTGCTCCACGAGTACTCACACTGGCGAGTACGAGTTGAGTACGAGTGGCTGGTTGGGACTTTCTGACGAGTACTCATACTCACGAGTATAACTTGTTGACATCTCTAACGTGGTGTGGTGTAAGCGACTCACCAGTAAGAGCCGCGACGCAGAGCTTCCCACACCCGGTGATTGCCAGCTAATACCGGCCCGTGGGCTGGGCCAAGCCATGTGCGCTTGCAACAATACCACCACCAGCAACGGCAAGACAACGGCGACAACAACAACAATGACACCTTGGACGACGCGACAGCGACGACAGAGCGACACCCATCGACCATGACAGTGGAGTGATGCCAGCAACAGCAAGACGGCTGCAGCCACAACAACGCCTTGGACACGACGACAACGATGGAGCAACGCCCGCCAACTATGGCAATGGGGCGACATCGACCGACATTGACAGCGATAGCAAGACGTCGCTGCCGCCGACAACGCGGCACGACAACGGGCGGCCCCGACGATGGCGCACTGGCGCACGACAACTTGGATAGCGGGCTCTAATACGGCCTCTCATTAGTGTACATATTATAGATTCTTTGTAATTAGAAGAATATAGAAAACCTTTTGCCAAGATGTAACACCACAGCAGTATATTACCATGAGTACTTGCGAGTACTCGCGCTTGGAGAAAGGCAAACTTGTACTTGCAGGAGTATTCAGGCACGAGTACTCGTGCCCGCAAGTACTTGTCACGTGACGAGTCACACTCGTGAGTCACTCGTTTGACAGCAACTTGTTGACATCTCTATTGATAACCCATCTCCTCTACCCCAGGTGACCAAGCACTTAGAGCAATTCTGAGAAGCACGGCTAGAAGCCCAGCACCTGATCAAGAAGGCCCAGGCTTCGTGGGTGAAACACAAAGATATGCCCAAATATCAGCTTGGCGACTACATATGGTTAGAAGGGCGCCACTTACGGACCAATCAGCCGACAGCAAAACTAGTGGCAAGAAGGCACGGACCCTTCCAGATCATACAGGTGATGTCCCCTGTCAATTACTGACTGGAACTTCCCACACAGTGGAGCATTCACCCCGTGTTTCACATCGATCTTCTCACACCATACTGCAAAATGCCCATGCACGGAGAAAATTTCCAGCGCCCACTGCCAGATTTGGTAGAAGGCGAAGAGGAGTATGAAGTCGAGAAGATTCTAGACTCTCATATCTTCGGCCGAAGACGACGGCAACAATACCTCATGAAATGGAAGGGTTACCCGGACTCGGAGAATCAGTGGGTCAATAAAGATGATGTGTTCACTGACGAGGCCTTAGCGGAGTTTCAACATATGCAACTCCACTTTGGTTCAAGTATAAAGACACCTCGAGTAACCCCCTTCTCATCATTCACTTCTCTCCTCCCTCATACTGGATTCCTCACTCGTCTCACAATGTCTTCTCCCTCTGCCGCCGATGCCATCGCTCGTGTTGCCAGTAACACGGGACCCATCACCCATCAAGAGCTCACCGCCGCTCTCCAGTCCATCCTCCTGGCCACCTACGACGACAGCACCTCCAACCCCACCACCTACTGGCTCATGTCTGAGGATGGACAGCGCCTCAACACTGTCCCACTCATGGAAGCCGAAGTGCGTCGGCTTCATGCAGCTCTCCCAGACAGTGAGGCTGCCTCACCTCGACCTCTCCCGGTACAAATCGAATATCAGACCGAAGAAGCCACCGTCGCCGGCAACCCTGAGGTGGGAGGCATGGAGGTATACCGCCCAGACGTGGAAGGAGGAGCAGTTGACGAAAGCAGCGATAAGGAGAACAAGGACCCTCAAGAGGCGCAAGCTGTTCCATGTGATGTTGAAGGGGCAATATACGAACAGCCCGAGCTCGAGCTGCGAGAGTGGTACTATCGTTCCCACACCTCTGCAAAAACACGGTATTTTTTTTTTGTAGCTTCAACAACATATCGTAGCTACTTCATTTTGTACATACTAATAGATACATGTATATCCCACCCAACTCAGATTTTTATTCCTTTGTTTCTGAGTCCGTTCAATGTGGAGCAATGGGGCCTACCTCTGCAACTTTTGGTCACACACTGTCACGGCAGCGGCAAGGAGCGCAGTCAGGTTTGGCAGGCGGACGAACGGGCAGTGTTTCGGCAAATGTGGCAAAATGTGGCAACATGTGTCAGTCAATTTTGCTGTCCGAAAGGAGTCTGCCGAATTGGGTCACGTTTTGTCACCTCTCCATGGTCCTTGGTGAGTTTTTCTTCTCCAACTCGATCGCCTCTGTCTATTGACTCCAAAATTTGTAGAGTCACTGTAGTAATGGATAATAACATCACAGTAAGGTGAGGTCCAGTAGGGATGTTGGGATCGCTCAGATCTGGGGGGTGTGGGTACGCATTTTGGACCACCCCATCACCTTTGTCGATTTTTCATGACCCTAATTTTGCTCTGATCTTCGTTATATTGTGTGATCTCGTATCTACATATGCTAGAGAACATGGTGTATTTGTTTTGGGAAGAAAGGGTGCCAGGAAAGTACTGATCTACTAAGATCTTTCGGAATTTGCAGTTGAGGGTACGTTTGCAGAGGTGTGGGAACGATAGTACCCAGCTGAGCACGCCTTCACTATGACCACCGCCGATTCTAACAATCCCCTCAAAACCCCCTACGTGTGCGATTCGGAGGGTCGTCCCCTCTATCGTGGTGATGTACGAGTGGAAGAACCTCCGCTCCATCCCACCGTCCGTCTTCAGTGCCATCTTGGCAGCTCACGCATCGCCCCCCAGGGGTACAAGCACAATCGCGGGGACGACTTCATCCATTACTTCATCACCGACACGCTCGAGATTACACGCCAAGCCGCCTATGTACAGGTGGTGATGGTGGCGGACCCTCGGGTGATCGCCCTCGCCGACAATAGCGACTAGGTGTACTCCAAGCCCTTGTACGCGGAGCCCATGGTCCGCGAACGAGGCAAGCCCCACTACGCGCCTGAGGACATGTTCATGTTCACCTTGGGTCACTCCAACCGTCACCGGGTCGATCAGGTGGTCAACGAGCTGAAGGACATGTCGGCTAAAGCTGAGTTGCACTGCTATTGATCCTATATGCAAGAAGCTGAGCGCCTCGAACAGTGCCTTCATCTCCTGGCACAGGCGCTTGGTGAAACCAAGAGAGAGATCGCCCACAGCAAGTTCCACCTTGAGATGGCGGACATCATGGCACGTATCGAAGAGAGGCAGGGCGGTTGGGCAGGAGGTATCGGGGCAACTCAGTGCCGTGGGCGTCGCAGCTGAAAAGGGGGTGATGTTACATTTCGCATCGTGGACACTTACAAGTCAGTTGTGACTCCTTCGTAAGCAGTAATTAGTCACAGACTTCTCATATCAGTCAGCCGGAGTATCACATATTGGATACCCTGACTCATTCCTAGGATTGGTGTAGTAGGGTTTGAGCTACATATGCGATTCGTCTCTCGTTTCATGAGGAGCTTTAAAGCTACCTCCCTATCTGTATAAGTAGTACGCTTGGAAGACCGAGGATCTCCATCTCGGTCTTCTTCAATTGTCAGACATTCTCCTCTCACTCCTTGTACCTCTCCTTCTTGTCGTCTGTCTCACAATACATCTGTCTCTAGTAGAGCAGGTCGTCATTCGTCATCTTCGCCTAGTGGACTTTGCCCTAGTGCCCATATCGATCACGTGTCAACCAGGACCGTGTATTGTCACGTGACCTTCATCGAACATCTGCTAAGTCATGATCGCCCTCTTGTAGTCCAAGTCAGACTCAACGCATTGACAGTGTTACACTTTCTGTTGGCTGAGGGTCTGGACTAGAGAACAGTTTCTACTTCATAATGTTCGTCTTCTCCATGGACTATTTCGGGGGGTGGTCTGGTGAAGTTAGGTCCATGGGCAGTGGTTTCTTTGTAAGGCGAAACAAGGGATATGTGGAATACTGGGTGGATTCGCCAGTTCTTGGGTAGTTGGAGTTTACAATTTACTCCCCAGGCAGATATGACTTTGAATGGTCCATGTCATCGCAGGGCTAACTTGGCTTTAGGATGCGTGGTGTGGATGTTTGTTCCTTCTAGCCAAACTTGGTTGCCTGGTCTGGGTTCGTAGGTGGCTGTGGATACATGGGTGTTCTTCATGACTTCAGCAGCTACTTTTAATGCTGCAAATACTTCGGCGCAGATTTGTTCTAGGGATTGAAGATGCTCTTCTACTGTGGGTATTTTGATGCAAAGTTTACTGGGGGAATGAATTCTGGTTTGTAGCTGTACCAGACCTCAAAGGGTGATTTTCCCATGACGCTGTGTTGTCTTGCATTATGGGCGAATTCCATGAAGGGTAGTAGTTCTACCCAATTGTCAACTTGAAAGTTGCAAAAGACATGGAGGTATTGTTCTAGTTCTTGGTTGACGCGCTCTGTTTCTCCATCTGTCTGTGGATGGAAGGCTGTGGACATGGTTGACTTGACACCGAATTTGCTCCAAACTTCCTGCATTACTTTGGACGCAATTTGTGGTCCTCTGTACTTGGTGTGGTAGACCGGTTCGTCTCCAGATTTGTTCTAGGTATAACTTGGATGTTCCTTCTGTGGTGATGGTTTTGTTACAGGGTGCAATTATTGTTGCTTTGCTGAGACAATCCACTACAACAAACAGTGAATCATATCCTTGGGAGATGGGGAGGTCTGTAATGAAGTCCATGGTGACTATTCCCCAAATTTCAGTGGGAATTTGGTTTGGTTGTAGGGGTACTTGGTTTCTTGGTTTGACCTTTGTTGCTTGACATGTGGCACATCCATCCACATAACTTTTGATGAAGGTGGACATTCCTGGCCACCAGAATTCTTGTGAAACTAATTTGTAGGTTTTCCATCTTCCTGGATGTCCTGTGGCAAGATGGTCGTGGTACTGCTTGACTATTTCTCTTTGCAGTTCTTCATTCTTGGGGACATATACTTGTCCTTTGTACAGGATGATTCCATCTTCCAGATTCCAGTCTTCTAGTCCTTTTGTAAGGGATCGAGGGCCACTTTTTAGAAGGGTTTCTAGGGCAAGGCTGACTTCTTTGTCGTATTCTTGGGTGCTCTTGATCTGCTGTCATAGTGAAGTATTTCCTTGGACTGTGATTGCTGTGAGTTGAATAGCATGGATTGCGAAAAAATTGTTATCCAGGAGCACACGCTCATCGTTTTCATGTGCTATCCCCTCTTTATGGTCTGGATGCCTGGACAGGGCATCTGATTTATTCTGCACACCAGGCTTGTGGATGATCATAAACTTGAAGTGGGAGAGGAAGAGGGCCCAGCGGGCTTGTCAACAAGTAAGCTTCTGTTTTGTGGCAAAGTAGACTAGATTTCCGTGGTCAGACCATATTTCAGGGGTATCCTTGCGTCCTTCAAGATAGTGGCGAAAGATTTCAAGGGCGTGAACAATGGCAAGGAGTTATTTGTTGTGAATTTTGTAGTTCCATTTGGCAGGCTGGAGTGACTTGGAGTGCTGTAGACGCTGCTTGGTTCCATAGGAAAGGGGTGTCCTTTTTGGTAAGATCAAACAAGGGGCATGCAATGGTGGAAAAATCTTTGATAAAGTGCCGATAGAAGTTGCAAAAGCCCAGGAAAGCCTGAATGTGCTTGACCGTCTTGGGAGGTGGCCAGTCAATTATACCTGCCACCTTTGCTGGGTCCATGGCTACTTGGCCCTCAGAGATCACAATTCCGAGGTATTCAATGGATGTCTGGGCGAAGGTACATTTCTCTGGTTTCAAATAGAGGTTGTGTTTGGCTAGATGTGCCAATACTTCGTGGGTAAGTTTGGTTAGCGTGGATAGGTCTTCTGCAAAGATCAAGATGTCATCAAGGTAGATGACAACGTGTCCTTTCAAGTTGTCTACCAGGTCTTCAAAGATATTGTTCATGAATGTTTGGAATGTAGCTGGGGCATTGCAGAGACCAAATGTCATGACTGTGGGTTTGTAAAGTCCCAAGGGTGTTTTGAAGGTAGCTTTGTACTCGTCTCCTTCACGAACATGTATGTTGTTATAACCCCAACAGATATCTAACTTGGTGAAATACCAGGTGCCATGCGGTTTATCGATAAGTTCTGGGATCAAGGGTAGTGGGGCGGCATTCTTGATTGTTATTTCATTGAGTGCTCGATAGTCCTGTACAGGATGTAATTTCCCATCCTTCTTGTCTACAAAGAAGAAGGGGCTGGCCATGGGTGACTTTGAAGGGTGAATGTATCCCCGTTGCAAGTGGTCTGTGATGTAAATTTGTAACACGTCGGATTCCTTGGGTGTGAGCCGATAGATGGAGCTGTTTTTCATATTTCAGGTCAATGGCATGGTCCCATGGCTGGTGCTGTGGCAGCCGCTGCGAGGCTGTTTCACTAAACACTTTAGCGAACTGTGAAAACTGGGATGGGATGTGGTCTAGGGATGATTTAGGTGCTGTTCTGGCCACAATTTCCATACTTGTGGTTGTCTTGGCTCGGATCATGATATTTTCATGTTTGGTCTCTTGGTGGTTGTACAGGAACAGCTCCATGGCCTCGTGAGCATAGGTAGGTTCTATTGCTTCTTGGGTGTCCTCCATGGTTTGTACCACATTGTTTGTGGTTGCTCGTGACTGTGGTTTCTTGGACGTGATGGTCAGGGCTTTGGCTGATAATGTGCAGGACGGAGGGCATCTGGTAAACACGAGTTGTGGCAAGGCCCAATTGACTTCTGGGTTGTGTGCTTTGAGCCAGTCCATTCCTAGGATGATGTCATGGTCCCCTAGTGTGGTTACATAGAGTTCTGCACATTCGTTGTGATAGTCTCCATCGGAAGTTTTTATCCAGATTGTCTGGATCGTAGTATATCAAACTGATCCTTGCTTGTTGAGTGTTCCATTCCATCCACATTTTTTACTGGAAGTGGGTTGACTAGGGTCCTGAGTGTTAGTTTGTTTCTTGTGGCAAAATCTTGGTTCCTTCTGCGCTGCTGTCTAATAAGGCTCGTGCACTGATTTCTTGGCCTGTTTTCTTTCCAACTAGAGTGACTCTGAGTGTAATTGAAGGTGATCGTCTATTTCATATAGTATCACCAGGTACAGGCTTGGAGTCTAATGTCTCTAGTAAGGAATATCCTTGGGCAAAACTATGGTTGGCCAACTGCAAAGTCCTAACTGACAGTGCTTCAGTAGGACACTTCAAAAATCCTCCAGAAGGGGAGCTGAGTGGGGGCGTGGAATCATGATGTGTGCTGGTGAACTGTGGTATATTGCCACTATCTGGGCAGGATGATCATTTGGGGGATCCTTGTAGGATTCTTCTTGGGTCAAGGCTGTGTGCGCCTTGAAGTCTGACTGCTGATTACTGGGTCTTCCATTCCCTTGTCTTGGTTGTTGGGAGCTATTCCTGGTCCAGCAGTCCTTGGCTCGGTGGTTCGGCTTTCTGCAATAGAAACAGAGCTTTTCCTTGAAGTGTCTGTCCTTTTCTTCCTTGGATATCTTGCCTGCTATCTGAGGTCTTGTGGCTGTGGTGGCATTGATGTGAGTGCTGTCGTCTTCGGCATACATGGCCCTATTCCTAGGCCCTTGGAGTCTTTGTCCTGTGAATCCTGGATTGCTGTAGAGATACCATACGCGGTCGAATTCTCTTGCTAGTTCAACCAATTTGTCTAGGGTGGTTGGCTGAGGTGATACACCAATAATCTTTTGGTGTAGAGCTGAGGGAAGCGCTTTTCTAAAGGCGAACATTTTGGTTTCTTTGTTTGCACCAGATCTGGATGCGGATGTGGACCATTCTTGGTACCACTCATTGAAGGGACGGTTTCCCATATGGAAGGAATACATGAGGTTGGTAGATTCCAACTTGGTGTGTGAAGGGATGAAGTGTTTCTTGAACGCATTGCGGAAATCATTCCAGGTGCCAAAGTCAATAGGTGTGGCTGTGAGGGCTTTGGTTTGTTGGTCTTGGGCCCAATCTCTGGCTGGAGTACCAATCTTGAAGTGTGTTAAGGCAGCAGATACACGCTTGCCTTCATTGCTGTACATGGATTCATTGAGGTAGGAGTAGTTTTTGACACTACTCCAGAAGGCTTCTGCCTTGTCTTGTTTACCATCAAACGGCTCTGGGGTTGTTCCTAATAACTTGGTGTTCCCTCCTGAGGCCATGGTGCCAGTTGGTGCTATGGGCACTGGTGGGGGAGAGGGAGTTCTGCTTGGTGTTCCGAAAAACTTCAGTTGCTTGGGTGTGAATACTGGATAAACTGGTTGTCTGGATGGTCCTGGAGTACTTGGAAGGGCACCTGGTAAATCTCCTCCTGCTGGTGACTGGGGTGTTGCTGGTCTTGATAAGCGGGCTAAGGCTGGTGTTACTGTCTTGGTGGCTTTTACTAAAAGGCCTGATACTTCTGCTTGTTCTGTTTCTGAGTTTTCTTGGTCTGTACTTGGTGGTGGGGAAAGTTCTGATTCTGTGTCCTTGGGGTCTGGGAAAACTACTCTTCTGTTGTTTTTGTAGACCCAAAGGTTTCGTTTGTTTGACCAATGGACTTCCTTTCCAATGTACTTGGCTGTGAGGTTGTGATGATTGTAAGATCCTTTGTCGAATTTATTGTATCCTGGGTAGGCACCCTTGTAGTCGTCTCTGCTAAGAGTTTGGTTGGTTCCTAAGTATGTCCAAGGGAATTTCCCTTTTGGACTTGTGAGTACGTCGTTGTTCCACTCAACGTGGATTAGATTGTCGTCAAGGGAGAAGAAGGGTTTTTTGAAGTAAACTGGGATTTGTGCTGATTCTTCAGGTGTGAGGTCTCTAGTAGTAAGGTCAAGGGGATCGCTCATTTGTTAGAGCGTCTTGGTAGTCTTGATACGGTCCAACTGTCTGTTTCCCAGGTGTAAAAAACCTTGTATCCTGGTTGGAGATGTATCCCGTGAACTGCACTTGGTCGTGGACTTGGTCAAATTCAAAAATATTCCTCAAATATTCTGTAGTGTGATATTAAAGTGCTAGTTTTCCACAGGAGTTGTCAAGGCTCAAAGGGCCTTTGCGCACGATGTGTGCAAGTCAAGACAATTCTGCTAAGTCAATACTTAGTGGGTCTGAGTGTGAGACTTGATATAGCTCAAGTCACAAGGCTTCGGTGTTGATCCCCAACTAAGGGAGATCTAGCAAGGGATGAGAAGAAGAGAGGGGCACTCAGAGAGGACAAGTCAACAGATGGTGGTTATTGAGTAAAGACAAAGACAGAACTAAGGTCAACTGTGCTACCTTATGAAGTTTATATAGCTGAGATGGGCGTGGCTATACTATGACTAAGGTAATAGGAATGAGTCACAGGAATTGTGGAAGAGTCAGAATGAGTCACATATCCTAGGACCCGAGTCCTAGGGTAGCTAGTAGTACAGTAACCGAGTCATCAAAGAGAAGCAAGTCTAGGTAAAAGAAAAATAAGGTCTGGGTCATGACAGGAGTCCTTGAAAAACCGCTGGGTCTGGGGTGATGTTGCGGATATTATTAACTGTGTGTTGGAGGTTTAAGGGGACTCTGTGTCTTTGGAATATAAGTTGGCAGTGCTACTTGAAAACTTGTAATTCTCTCGGGTTTCTTGTGGGTAAGTAGTGATCACAATGGGTTGGGCAAATCCCATGGGTCACAGGTAGGGGTTGTCTCGGGTTGGGGTCCTGGTTGCAATTCCCCTACCCCTCGGAAACCCGTACCTGTCACAGTGGGTATGGTGGGTTTTTTGGCCTCAACCTTTGGTGCAGCAAGAGCTCGAAAACAAGCTGTTTATTATTAAAATACTAGGCTATATGTACCACTGGCAAACTAAACTAGCTACTACTCGTAGTCTCCTACTCATATGAAATGCCGGCCACTCGCTGTCTGAGTCGTTGTGTCAGCACTGTCATGGTCTGAGTCGCCGGTCGTTGGGTTGGGTTGTCACGGTGTTCTAAGTTCGAGTCACATTGTGGTCGTTGTCACAGTTGTTGTTTTGGTCGTTGAGGCTGGTTGTCGTCATGGTCAGTTGTCACGATTGGGGTTGTGGTTGTTGTCGTGGTCAGTTGTCAGGGTTGTCGGGGTTGTTGTTGTTGTTGTTGTTGTTGTTGTTGTTGTTGTTGTTGTTGTTGTTGTTGTTGTTGTTGTTGTTGTTGTGTCGTTGTCATTGGTTGTCACGGTTGTTGAGGTTATTGTTGTGGTTGTGGGTGTTGTGGGTGTTATTGTCGATTGGATATAGCCACGTGAATCCACGCTGCATGCACAACCCAGCAAATAAAACCGGCAATCACCGAGATGGGTGGCTTCACTACTATGACTCATCGACCGCCTGCACCAGCCACGATCGTGACGACAACTGGCGTACACTTGGACAACAACGGCGCCAGCAGCAGCAGCAGTGAACTCCCACCAATGCAGCCACGTGCGCTGCCAACCATGACCGATGGCAATGGCAACAACGACGTGGCGATGGCAAAACATAGAAGTTCGCCAACACCGCCCAGAACAACTCAAAACACACTACCAACCACCACCGTGCTTTGCAAATGGAGGGTTGACCACGCCTGCCCAAAACATGACAGCAGCGGCATCCCAACATGACAGCAACCTGACAGTGGTGACATTGATGAAAATGGGGCAACCACAATGACAGTACCAGCATGCAGTGGGCATTCTAGTTAGCATTAGCCTACTACTGTACATTATTCCACTGTAAATACACTTTTTTTGCCATAATATACTGCCCATTGACAAGCATGGTAATAACCCGGGTTTACAGCGTGAAAACACAGTGGTAAATCCACACGGGTTTTCTCACCCGCAGTACCCCCCAAAACCCCCCAATAACCTGGACCTGTACCTGGAGAAACCCAAACCCAAGACTCTGGGTCAGGGTCAGGGTTGTCCCAGAATGACCCCAGGGTGACCCCTTGCGATCACTATGGGTAAGCCTTTGATAAAAAGGGTACTTCTGGGAGGTGATAGTATGTGGGTTGAGTTGCTAGTAATTGCCCTTCTTTGCTACTAGTGGAGGGTTGATGAGTTACTGAGGGAAGCTCTTGATAACTTGGGTATGTGGGAGTTGCTTGAACTGGATTGCTTGGATGTGTGGGACTTCATATCAGTCAGCGGTCGTGCTATCACATGTTAGGATAGCATGACTCATTCCTAGGATAGTGATAGTAGGGTTCAAGCTACATACACGATCCGTCTTATGTTTCATGAGGAGCTTTGAAGCTGCCTCCTTATTTGTATAAGTAGTACTACGAGAAGACCAAGGATCTCTATCTCAGTCTTCTTCAATTGTCACTATTCTGTTGTCCTCTCTTGTGTCCTTCCTTCTCATTGTCTGTTTATTCCTATGGCTTTCCTTTGTGAGAAGGATCACCGATCGACATATCCGCCTGGTGGACTTCGCCCCAGTGCTCACCTTGATCACATGCCTGTAGGTCATGTATCTATACCACGTGACTATGTGGTCGATTCACTAAGTTGTGTTTGCCCTTTCAAAGTCCAAGTCAGACTAACACCAGTGATGGCGTTACAGTGATGCTGGAGTGATGGTAGAAAAGAAGGAAAGGGAAAGAGGCAACTGAATTCCAGGGAACCACTACATGACGAACCCAGTAGGTGTGCCACCTACATTCCATGGCAGAATAAATAGACACCCTCCTGTACTAGGGAGTGTCGGAAGGTGAACGTGCAGTCAACGGCCCATGAGGTGCTCATGATAAGAATACAATGTTAGTGGCGAAGAGAGCTGGTTATCATCCTGTGAAAGACGCTCTAACGGAGAGAAGGCCAAAATAGTTCTGGTGGCCACTGTCAATGCAAACTCGAAGGGTCATGGCAGTGAGTTGCATATGCAGCAGAGAGGAGGTTGATATATGAGAACATGGGGGTTTTTCTGACCAATCAACAATGAACATGACTTGCTTTTTTTAATTTAGTTCCACTGTCACTGTCTGCTTTGTTGTCCTGCTACTCCCCTGCTGCTATAGCAAGCCACAATCTGTACAGCACTGGGGTTTTGCACCATGCCTCCTTGCAGAGGTGAAGCTGGCGATCTACGACAGGCACCTTCTTTGGTGCCATCGTGCTCACCGTCTTCTCTGCAGTGGAGCGTGTGAGTGGTCCGATGATGGCTAGCAGCCCCACCACCGACAACGCTGGCCACAAGTGGTTTGGGCATCCCACCTCAGCCATGCATGATCCCTACAATGACAACTCCAATGCAGTTGCATATGACCCCGACCCCAACCTGGATGCGGACCACCACCAGGGCACTCCACCGACACAAGATTGAGCCTGGGTCTGTACAACAACAAAAACAACAATCGCAATAAGGTGATGTTGACAACGGTGGCAGCAATGACAACCCAATGACAACGACTGCAACCACGACCACCTCAAAGAAGAGGCAGCAACAACAATTACAACAATGATGCGACGACCACTATAAGGTGGTCAAAACAATGATGACGGCAATGAGGGGATAGCAACAACAACGATGAGTGCGGCCATGTCAATGCAAGGGACGACAATGATAACGCAATGACAACTGCAATGACTGCAACCACGACAAAGTGGCGATGACCTCAATGGCGACACATGATGACAAATACAACTACAACAATGGTAATGACAATACAAGGACAATGGCCATGGTGGCAACGACAGCAATGGTGGTGCAGTGGTGGGAACATTGGGACACTATCATTATATCTTTTACTGCTTGTATCAAAATAGGTATCAAAATAGCTACTGGTGCCAACTCAAGACTACAGAGAACACAGGTCCAGGGTGTGGTTCAGTCCAGACCAGGTTCACACTGGTCCCAGTCAATGGCGAACCCCAGACTGGACCTGCTAGCCAAGCCGGCAAAAGCTGTGAACTGGACCCAGACCTGAACCGGACCTCGGGTGCAGTCCAGTGCGGTTCGGGTCTGAACCCCAATCTGGACTGGACCAAGGCATCCCTATGACATACTGACTTTCTGTGCTTCAACCAGTAACCCATCAGTTTGAAAGGTTGAAGACCATCCACCCATACCCACAGTGTTGTGAGTCAAGTATGGTAGGATCCGCCTAGCTAGGCCTTTGTCAGTGTGTCTCCTTTTCTCTTACATTATGTCTAAGCTGATGTTTGTTGTCTGTCTGTTTGTTTGTTTGTTTTTTGGGTCTCTAAGCCAATGTATTCAGGCCTCAGATCTCATGCACACAAGATGCAATATACTTGGGCATGAGGTTGACCCATCACCTGACCAAAATGGTGTTTGCTACCCCAGTAACATGCCTCACCTGACTGAGGTGACCCAGATTGGCCGAGATCTAACTAACAGTAATTGTGTCATCTTCTGATTTGCAGGTCAGTCCTCATAAATAAACTAATAGAACATGCGCTGTGACCTAAATACAGTGTTGCTATTGTGCTGTTGTCACTTGAACCAGCTGACATTGGTGATACAGCTATTGACACACTATTGTTTCAACTTCAATTTCAAGTCTAGTGCCTGTGATCAATGTCCTGACATCCCAACACTGGACTTTATATAACATGATCCCATTGTTCTATGCCCCCCCCTAACTTTCTGTTGTCTCAACTTCAATCCCCTTGTCCCACTCACCATGTCTGGCTGTATTCCTGTGTCAACATGACATCTTACACTATGTTGACCTTCCTCCTGTCTCACTGGACCAGCTATCTCCTCTTACTTTGTCCTTTCCTCTTCCATTTTTGGGGTGTTGTAAGGGCAGCATGGCCCTTGGCCACAAAGTTGGCCATTTCCTTTCCTTTTTTTTTTTTTTGTTTTGGAAACTCCTGCCGGGTTTTTCTCAGCGTGGTGTGATCACGAGGCTGTAGGTGCCAGGCTCCCAACACTGGAGCGCTGACAAAGCGCCAGGAACTTCTTGGGGGGAAATCCATTTACGGAGACTTTCCCATGGGACACTCTGAGTGCCGCAGTGTGGGA
>JAKELH010000545.1:0-51358 GCA_021525015.1 Lactarius pseudohatsudake | reverse complement strand
CTGGTGCGCTTGGGCAATGAAGGAGAGGCGTGCTTCTCTCTTTCTGGCGGCGGGGGTGATATCGATTGGGGAATGAGACTCGGCGGCAGGTCGGGATAACATTTCGATGACGAGTCGGAGTCAGAGTCCGAAGACGAGAAAAGCTTTTGGTCAAGTTGCGCGATTGAGGAGATGGGGGCGTTCGCATGGAAGAGCAGGGGGAATGCATTGAGAAGGATTCGGTATATGCGACGACAAAACCCCCTGGAAAAACCATTCAAGTCAGCAATCCGCCAGTCGGCAAACGTGAGAAAAGACAGCAGACCTATCATAGTACCGAATCGGATAGAGTCCTGTCCGAACAACGCATGTCGTACAGAGAAATGCGCGTCTTCCTGGGGCAGCACCGTTAATACGTGGCATAAGTTACCAGAGAATTGTACTGAAGACGGACCGAGGCACCTTCCCATACGTGCCAAGAGAAGAATGAGATGACCCCGGAGCGAATGGCAAAAGCGAGAGTCCCAGCACCTGAATGAATGATGCCGCGTTCATCGAGACCAGGAGGTATGACGAGTACGTACGGAGACCTCCTCCAATGCCGTGCTCGAGACACTCCCAGAGATCGTGGACCTCGACAGCCGGCTCACCCCGGTCTCGCCAAACCATCCTGCGAGCCTCTCGGACGCTCCTCATAGTTGGCGAGGACAACGAGGTTGTCAAAAGAGGCCACGGTGTAGCGCCGTGGCATGGGCCTGCGGGGAGGCTCGTCTCGAAGGGACGGCTCTGGCTGCCCACCTGCACCGGGCGATGACGGTGGAACTGAGGTGGTCATGGTCAAGTTATATTGGGACAATAGAGGAACCGACTTGTGCCGGAAGCGTTTCAAGGAAGGTCATGGTAACTTCCTGTACGGGCCTCAACGGGCGTCAATAGGGCGTCAGTCATACACTGTATTTGAAAAGCCAGCCTCAACTGCCACCGGCCAGTATTCAGTGATCGATGTAAATGAGTTGCTCAGAAAAGTCCATTATTGCAGCCGTAGTCACTTCTTTAAATCGTCCAATAATTCCACCAACCGCGACCACTCAGGTTCGTCCTCAAAGTCCTTCGTCCGGCCCATGAACGTCCGCACGATGCTCCGCGCCTGCAGCGTCCACTTCGACCCCTCGACCTTCGGCCCATAATTGACAAGCACCCCACAGACCTCCTCCACCTCCCGCACGCCCTCGCGCCATCGCTCCACGTCCGTCTCCCCCGCCTCCATCTGGCTCGCGACGCCAGCGCGGTACGCTTCGAGGTACGCGTCCAGGGCCTCGGGAAGCCTAGCCTGCGCGATGAGGAGCCGCGCACGTGCGCGGAAGATGCGCGGCGAGGACACGCGCGGGAGCAACACGCGCACGAACAGGTCTTCGACGCGCCGCAGCAGCGCGCGGCCCTCGTCTGGGCTGGGGCGCTGTTTTCTTCGGGAGGCGCGCGCGTCGCGGCGGCCACGAGACGGTCGAGCACGTCCGCGTCGACGCTCTCGGCGCCCACTTTGGCCGCGCGCTCCTCGACGACGCGTCCGAGCGCGCGGCAGGCCTCGGAGAGCTCGCCGACGTCCATCGCGACGATCGCGTAGTTCGTCCACATGCGCCAGTTCTCGTAGTGGAACTTGAGGCCCTGCTTGAGGGCGCGAAACGCGAGCATTTTGTTTTCGAATGGGATCTGCGCGGCCTCTGTTTTTCGGTTGAGGTGCTGCTTGAAAGAACACGGGCACTAGACTTACCTCCTGCTCGTTGCCCATGCGGAGATACACGCTCGCAAGGTTATTCCAGCTCTCCGCATCCTCGTCGTCAATCGTCACACAGCGCACGAACGCCTCACGCGCGCCCTCCCAGTCCTGCTCGCGGATGCACGCACATCCAAGCACGAACCACGAGCGTACGTACAGCGGGTTGATCACGACAGCGCGACGCAGGCACCGCGCCGCCTCTGCATACTCGTCCCGCGCAAAGTGGTGCCCGCCAAGCGAGCGCATGGCGCGGCCGGACGTCTCGCGCGACACCTCCCACGCGCGCTCGAAATGCTCGCGGGAGCGCTCGGGCTCGAGCTCCCCGAGCAGACACCACAAGCGCGCCTCGCGCGCGGCATCGAGCGCGTCGCGGCGCTGTCCGCTGGCCGCTTTCCCCCGCGCGCGCACGGCGTCGGCCTCCTCGCGTCTGCCCGCGAGCAGGTCGCGCACGACGGTGAGCGCCGTGTCGCGCCGCTCGATGGCCTGCCAGCACCGGACCGCCTCCTCCCACATCTCGAGGCGCTCGAAGATCTCCAGCGCGGACTTGACGACGCCGAGCGCGAGGAAGCGGCGTGCGAGCTCGCGCTCGAGCTCCCATTTGCTCGGCAGGGGGAGCGCGTGTAGCCAGCGGAGGCGCTGGGGGAGCCGCGTCTGCGGTGGGCATTTGGTCGACGAGGGCCTGGAGCTGGAGCGTGGCGCGCTCGACGGTGCGCGTGCGGTGTGCTTCGAGGCGCGAGCGGAGGAGGAGCGCCATGGTGTGCACGGACCAGTTCTCGGGGTGCGAGATGACGCGCGCGACGTACGGAGACATCTGCTCCGTCGTGAGCCCGTGCACGGGCGAGGTGTTGCGGACGTTGAGGCAGAGCGAGAGGAAGATGCATTGGTCGAGTGGGTGGAGGGGCGGCTGGTTCGCAGGGTCCAGGTGGCCGAGGCGCGAGTCCGGCGCCGTGGGATCCGACGAGGTGAACTCGGTCTGCTCCAGGAGCGTGTCGTCGTTGAGCGCGAGAGTCTCCGGCAACTGTTTGGCAGACTCGTCTCGCGTCTCCCCATCCTGCGGCATGCTCTCCGCAAGCAGCACGAGCTGAGTGAGATCCGTCTGCTGGAACTTCGTGCGTCTTCCCAGCGCGCCCGTAAGCTCATACCTAAGACCCGTCGCGCGCGCCGCCTTCACGAAGCACTCGAGCGCAGCACGGTCATTCGTCACATGGTGCTCCAGCAGGCCGCGCTCGAGCCAGAGGCGGCCCACAAGGCGCGGCTCGTCCGCATACGCATCCACCAGGGCGTCGAGGGGCGCGAGCACGTCGCGCGGTATGGACACGGGCTCCGCAAGGAGCTGCTGATGGACGGCCCACGCACCACACGCCACCAGTGTGCCGAGCGTGCGTGGTGGAAGGGCCGTGCGGAGAGGAGGAGCAGCGCGAGGCGGAAGAGGGAGGCCGCGCGGGCGAGGTGGTACGCTGGCTCGCCTGCGCAGGCGAGCTCGGCGACGGCTTTGTGCTGCAAGGTCTCGGCGGTGAGCGTGGAGTGTTTGTTGTCGTCGGGCAGGAGGAGGGAGAGGGGGGTCGAGGGCCGGGTCGAGGTCTGGGCCTGTCCAGTTTGCCTGCAGGAAGGCATGGAGACAGGCGATGGCCGTGAGCAGACGCACGAGTTCTTCCTCGTAGTCCCCGCCGGCCGATGGCGCAGAGAAGTCAAACCTCGTTATCGGTTGGGAGAGATCGTTGAGGGCTTCGGGGTTAGGGGTGAGCATCGAGCGGGCAAGCGGTGAGAACAGGGCTGCCTTGAAATCGCCCATCTAGGACTTGTTTGCAGAGCTGCGCGATGACGTTCTGAGGATCGCCTGCTTGTTCCCTCCACTGGCCATCTAATAGTGATCTCTGAAGTGCTCGCCATCAAAGCTCATCGTGGCTCGGAAAGATATTCCTATATCAAGACAAGTTCTGATAACGTGCTAAAATTACATTAAAGGGGTGTGGGACTAAAATGTACTGTCCGACAAACATATAGACATAGGGGGGAAAGGAGTGTGTGTAGTAGTGAAAAGAATGTCTAATCAAAGCGGCCCGTCGTGCTCAACTCGTTGATCGATCTAAAATCCGTGGTGTACAAGACGAGGATCATCATTCGTTGTACGCTAAAGGGGGACAACGAATGGGCCTGCCTGCATCGTACCCTCCCCGATCGATGCAAGATCATTTTCCGTTTGTCGTCCCACGCGCGAAGTGCCTTGAGCAGCTGGATGATCTTGTCCCGCTTGCCCTGCCGCACGTCGTTGATGCTGACCGTGCCCCATCTTGACGTCGTTGTCGAGTAAAAAGTCAATAGGGTGAAGAGACCCTCGAGCTTGTCGTCGTCGTCATTTGCCACGCCCACGCCCACGTGGAAACGCGCTGTCGGGGACGGGTGAGCTTCTCAGCCCTTTAATCGACTCCGCGATCCGTAGTAGAAGTTCGAGCCCTCCGCAGATGGAACCCTTGGAGTCGAGCTGCAACGTGCTTGGCAGGTGGCTATTTGCCCATTCGATAAGTTCCGGGTCTAAAGATGGATGCTGTTTTGTGACACGATAAGAAAAGGTTTCGAAGCGTGACAGAGAAGAGGGAAAAAAAACAAGCGTGGGTATAAGCCTAAAATAACGAGAATAGATTTGCAATGCGTACTTCAGACAGGGAACCCTTCTTCTCAACTCTCGTGGTGGGCTCACAGGGGGAGCCTGCATCATAGGGCTCGTCGACTGACTGGAAGGACCTACCGCCTCGAGCTCGTTGAAAAACGATTTCTACCCGCGGCCTGCCGTTCGCGCTTTGCGGAGGTGACGCGGTTGGCATACCCATTAGGATCTCGGCGTCACGCGTAGACAGCTGGTTGGTGTTTTCGCGCCTCATGGCTCGTTGCGTTGCAGCCCGAGCAGTCGGTGACGGAGGGCGAGGTGCCGGGTTCATGGCCTGCGCTACCGCCAGCGGAATCGTTGGCACGTTCACAGACGATACCACCGGCTCTGCACAATCGTGAGCTGTTGCCCTAAATATATCAAGGTATAAGACGCACTCGTGTAATCGCGATCGATCGTCGCCTTCATGAGGGCCTTCATCCATTCGCGGATGACCACCTGTTCGTCCGAGCTGAAACAGTAGATACGATCCGTCTCATGTGACAGCTTGAACCCATATCTCCCGGGGTCAACGTTCTCGTCAGAGATAATACGATAGCCAACGATATTGACATATCCCTTGATCTTCGTCTCCTGCAAGTCGCATGTGAGACAACGCCGCACAACATCGACCGCGCGACACCCACCGATTGAGCGTTGCTCTTAAGCCAGTACAAGTGGGGTCCCTTGAGCACAAAGTACCGGTTTTTCCACGTGTTGTAGTGTTCGCCCTTCTTGCGCATCCAACCATTATGATCGGGCGTGCCGATCTGAGACAAGATGTTCTGACCTGGTTTGAGTGTGCTAGACTCTGGGCTAGTGCGAAGTGGCGTATCTGTGGCCGAGGGAGTACGTTTGCGCAAGAGGGAAGGGTCCTTCTTGTCCTTCGAGCCGCTCGAGTCCTTGGACTCACGTTTCTCACGCTTTTCGCGTTTCTTGTCCTCTTTCGCGATAAGCGCCGTGTGAGAGTCAGCTGGGGATAAGCGCGTGGAACTCTTTCGACTCCCACTATGATACAGGCGGGACAGCGAGAGGGGATTGCGCTCGGACGGCACCTCATCCACAGCCCTGTGCGTGCGCCCATTCAGTAAGATGACGACGATGCGACGACGGCATGGCTCACGAAGAATAACGTGGGGGCGGCTTGCGCGACTTGCCCAACGTCCCTACAAACGTGCTTCCAAAGATACTCAACCGCGAGTTTTCGCGGTTCGCGTCCAAACTGCGTTTGCGCCGTTCGTGTCGTGGTCGGGCGCCTTCGCTGAGTTGGCTGGTATCCGAACGTGGGGTCGTCGCTTCTTTCGAAATGCGCGACGATGGTAATTTCCCTGTCGACGATGTTGAGTTCTGTCGGCCGAACAGCTGGCCGCGGTTCTTGGTAGTAAAATTCTTCGTATCGCTCTGTCGAGGGGATCATTAGAACCGAAGGAGGCGACTGCGAACGATACCACAGGACGACCCACGTCACTAAGTACCACGCGTTCCTCTTCTTCTTGCTCCACGGCAACAGCTTTAGCGTTAGCGCCGAGTGCTCCGTCACTGGGAGATAACGAGAGTTTCGTAGGCCTTCCCTTCTGCATTCAAAACGACCATCAGTCAGGTCACTTGGATGCACAGCCACCAAAAATGCCACCTACCACAGACTTGCCCCGTACAACTCCAGGAAGAAGCGAAGCGGGGATTCCGAGCCCTAAGCCAATCGTCGCACTGCTGTTGTTTACCTGGTCCAAGCTCGTCCGTACACCAGAGTCCGAGTTCTGGTGCGCAGAGTCCGGGGTCACTGCGGCGAGGCCCGAATCAGGGGAGCTGTCGGGGCTAGCAAGGCTCTGACCCGCGGTGTCTAGTGATGAGGAATTCTGTGCAGTCCCCAAAAGTGGGAATGGGGTGCCTTGGGAGTACGAACCAGGGCGCGTAGGTTGATCTGCCGAAGATGACATCACGCTCGGGGGGCGCCGCAATTCTGTGATAGCATTTGCAATACGCATGCGTTTTCCGTAGGCCATGATGCCAATCTCGGATTTAAGCACGTTGACGTCGAGGTCGAGCAGGACGTCTCCCGTGATCTCTTGCTCAGCGAACTTTTTGCACGAGTCTTCATCAAAGCCTTTGGAACGTAACCAGTCGATCACCTCTTCTACGGTCCAGTCGGCAGGGTGGACATGTCGCGGCCTTTGAGCGGTACGGATGCCTAGCAATAGGGGTGAAGCGGCCGTGGCACGTGTAGAAGAAGTGGCGCTTCCAAAAGAATAGCCGTGGCGATGACCCGTTGTAGATGCTGCAGGGGACGGAAGAACGCCAGCGGCCTCTTTTATGCTCAAGGTTTGTGTTTTGAAGGGAAGAGCAACTGTGAGGAGGGATGACTTGCCGCGTCAGTGCCATTTGTGGAGATTCCCTTGGAGATTCCGCGGTGATCTGGTGACACAGGGGTCGGAAGAAATGAGTTTCTCTCAGGGGGAAGGGGAAACGACGATTGGGTGGCTGTCGAGGCACCCGCTTCAGTTGCGGTATCCTCGGTAAAATCAGATCCGGGTCGGACTGCGGGGGAAGGTACGATGTAGCATTCAGAGGGCTGGATTGACGATGAATCAGAGAAACGACGGCCATTAACTGGAGGGTGAGGGGGGGCCGTGTCTTCCTCGTCCTCTTCGGGAATGTGTGAGTGGCGGAGGTGGCCATTGGAAGGTGAATCGTCCTCGTCCCCGCTATCATCGCTCATTTCGACATCAATCGGCGGGACAGTAGATCGGATGGGGGCGCGAATCTCAGCAGACTCACGGGCGGCCTGCTCCTCAGCAGCCATTTTCGCGTTTTCTGCAAGTTTCTGTCTCGCAGTCTTATGCCAGTCTTCGCCGTCCGCGTCGGTGTCGGTGTCGTGGTCGGTTGACTCGCCACGTGTGCTAGAAAAAGTGAAGCTACGGGAGCCGTCAAAGTCGTCCTTGTGGCCGAGTTGCTCGATGGCCTTTTGGACGTCGGTCATTGTAGCGAGCATGACTTCTCCGTTGCTCTTCGTGGTAGTGTGATTTGGATGCGCGTCCCCGTTAGTAATTGAGGGGGAAGTATCCTCATGCAGAGATTGAAATGATTCTGGTTCGGGGATGGGAAGAGAAAGTGGCGGAGATGGTGCAGTGTCGGCTGGCGCTGGGGCAGGTGGCAAAGATGCGGGTATAGCCGCGGGAGGAGGTTCGGAGGTGGGGGGAGCAGGCTGAGTGTAGCTTTCTGGGAAGAGGCCGACCTTCCCGGCTAAATTACGACCCTGGAAAGACGATAAGGGAACCCGAGTCAGCCATTGCCGAAACCAATGAAAGGGGGCCATTAAACGGTCAAGTGGAGAGCGGGGAATTAGAGTTAGGGAAGGTCTGTGTATGGATGAACCAATAATCAACAAGGAGAGTAAGGGGGGAGAGGGGCGGAAGAAGGGCCACGAGAAGGCGGGTTCGTTGGAGCATCTGCATGAAACCCCAAGCCAGGACGAGTTGCCCACTCAAAGGTATAAAAAGATAAAAACGTAATAGAGGACAGTGAGTTTTAGGCACGCGAGCTGCCTCGAGAAAGAAATGAGGGTGCGCTGAGCTGAAAAGAGCACGAATCCGAGGCGTAGGGACCCGGGTAATTGATAACGGGTGAGCGCGAAGAGTAAGAACACACCTGCCACCAGCCATCCTCATATTGGTCGTCCTTCTCGACTACTTCTATGCGCTCGCCGGCACGGAAAGAGATCTCGTCCTCGTGCTCTGGGATAAAGTCGTGTCGAGCATAAACGTATTCGACCATGAGGGCAAGTTAGGCGGTGAAAGGAAGAGAAAAAAAGTAGCGAGTTGTGGGACAATGAAAGGGATAGGGAGGGACGGAGAGGGGGAGTGGTGAGAGTGATTGGGAGAGTGGGGTGATGGACAGACACCGGAACGGGAATGATCGGACGTGAGCGCTAAACAAACAATGGAATTGGCTGGACAGCAACAACAGGACAGGGCGACACTCTGCTCGCTGGCTTTCTCGGATTATCAACTCTGGACAAATCCCTTTCTGCGTGACCCAAACAGAGACGGTTGTAAGTACAGATCACCTCCCAATCCCATCCGAGCTCTGAATCACACGTGTCGTGCATTTAAAGTTACCTCAATACGCACCCTTTTTCGCCGCTCACATATATTCCTCGCCGACAATGACGACGCCTTTGAATGGACAGAAGCCTCCACCGTCAAGTGCATGAGCAGGGATTTCTTTGACTTACGGATGATCCTTGTCGACAAAACACGTCCTCGGTTCGCAGGTGGGTACGAAGTTCGACGCAAGGACTGGGCAGAGGTCACACATCGCTTTCCCACTTTCAGTCCTGAATATTGGGACGCTCGAACCGTCTATATCGTACGTCGCGTCTCACCCAATCTATAGTTTGATGTTTGACCGTCTCGAACAGGAGAACATTCCCCACTCCTTCCGCTCTACACTTGGGGTATGCAAACTGTTGCGCGCTCTCCTAAACTCTTCCAGCGCCGTTCAGCATATCGTCTTCCCCCCACACTACCAAGACCCACCAGACGCCGTCCCCAGATGCAAAGGCTTTGCACTCGTCACGCTCAACGAGCCCGACGTCGCCTCGAACCTCCTCTCCCGCTTCCCCTACGACGGCGACGACACGCGACCGCCCACCGACGACGACGAAGACTCATCCATCGAGGAATCAGAGGCGCGCAAGGCAGGCTTCCGCACGCTCCCCAAAGGGCGCTGGGATACGCTACAAGCGGAGTACGCCGAGTACCGCGAGAGCCTTCTGCGCCGCATTGCCGCCGCCGCCGCCTCCTCCACTGAACAACCCGCGCCCAACAAAATCAAAAGCGCGCACGACCCTCCCGAAGAGCCGCAGCAGCGTGCTCCCGCCGCGAATCCGCCACAGACGCAATCGTATCCGTCAGGCTGCGTGCTCTTCGCGCGGCACGTGCCCCCCGACACGAACAAGACCGCGCTGCGCGCGCGCTTTTCCGCCCTGCTCGCGGACGCCGACGCGCTTGACTACGTCGACTATAGCAAGGGCCTCGACAGCGTGCGTCCCAAGTTCCCCTCATCGAATTTTTTTTTTTTTTGACTTCTGCTGGCAGTGTTATTTGCGCCTGAAGACGCGCGAGCATGCGCAGGCGTTACTGGAGGCCGCACGCTCTGACCATGAGGTGAGCGTGCAGGAACCAGAGCTGGAGTTGTTGAATGGACGGCGAGAGGAGATGTATTGGGAGAACGTGCCGGAGAAGGTGCGCGCTCTGGCGGTGCAACGTGCACATGCGCAGGAGCACCAGACGCGGAGGGGAGAGAGAGATGCCCCTGGCTTAGGACAAGGCGCGAATGGGGACGAAGAGGATACACAAGGTCCTGGCTCTGCGAGCCATGTCGGTGGGACCAGGCGCAAACGTCGGCGATGAGTGGCAGTTGAGTGGCTTTGATTGGTCTGTTGAGTCCCACTTCATCAATGTCACGGTCATTTGAAGTTGGACACACTCTCCTAGTCTTGCAGCTACGATTCTATACCTTGAACATGGAATCGAAGCCTGCTATATATCACCAGTCGTGACCCGGCTCAACAATCCGTCAAATTATTTTCTGAAAGGCAACTCTCGAGATCAATTCTTAATCTGTTCTTGTCAAGGCTTTGATTATATTATGGATGGAATCCTCTTCTCACGCACGTACGCAGACGCCACGACTGGGACAGAAAATAAATAGAGTGAATGATAATTGAAGAAGCTGAACAACAGCCACGTACTGTAACATATTCGCGGCGAAGTGCTGGAGTAACCTCAGGCACACAGAAACCCTTGCAGAAACCGATCCAAAAACAAAACAAAAACAAAACAAAAAGAGCAAAACAATTGAAGTGCGAACCACGTGACAGTCTAAGTACAAAAACCCAAACATGAAGCGCCTGGTTCTACAGTAGCGACTTGTACTGTACAGTAGCAGTACAGTATACAATATAACTTATGTAACGTGCTACATGGTTCTGTACCCTTAGGTGATAGTGGATCTAAAAAAAAATACAATATACTTCTAGATTGACTTCGAGCGCCTCTTTCTTACCTCGTATTCTGGCCGAGTTGTTGGGTTGACTCGAAATTGCTGGCCAAAAATCGAGCTTGTGCATCGCCGCATCCTGTGCTCTACCGTAGGCAGCCGCTTCGATATCTGTTGCAGTTGGTCTAATATTCCCATCGTCTGCTTCCTGAACCGATTGTCGGGCTGCGCATTTGCGATTTTCGAACATATTTCGTGCAGCAGAGATACCTGGTCCATGGGCAGGTCTCCCCAGGCGAACGCGCCACCTAGAACAAGATCTGGGCTGATGATATTGATGGTCTGTTGGATTATGTTCAGCATATCTACCGGCATTGGCTCCGGCGCCGGCACCGGTTGCCACCCTGGCGGCGATGCCGGTGCTGATGTGATCAAGGTTTCGATTTCGCCCGACATGAGGGAAACGATGTTCAGGAGTTTGATGACGGCAGAAGGCTGAGGCCAACGCAAAATTTCACCGGGCCTGGTGTCAAGGATAGACGATATGCACGCCAGTTCTGCATCGTAGACACCACTGCTGAATGAAGTGCGCGACTCGAAGTCGTCCACCAATTTGTTTACGATCAAAGCCCCAAAGCAGCGTCCTGTCACACGAGCACTGACATCTCTTGCGGTATGAATGCGCCAAGTGATCCCGGGACTGGCGAGAGTGATGCGAACGAAGGAAGGTAACGGCATCTCGGCCCCAAGCTGATTGTATGCTCTTGCACAGTGCCACAGGTACGTCAGACACGTGCGCGGACGAGCGTCGTATAAAGACACTTGCGTGGATAGCCGTGGTCCATGTCTGGTGTAAGGCGTCCTGGGGTAAGGCGGTCCATGCCTGGAGTAAGGCAGCTTCTCTGATACTGTAAGGAACGTCAGACCGCAGAGACATGATCAAATGGTGGCTTCACACCGACCGTCAATAGACCCGAGGTCCATCAGCTGGGCGTCCAATTCCGCCAGCAGTGTTGGAGAGAGTGTGCTCAACGTCCTTTGGATTATATCCAACACATCCGACGGTGTTGTGTCGGAGAACAAGCAATCGATCTCACTGAGTAAGAGGGAAACCATGTTTACAAGTTCGACGGTGCCAGGTCGGCTAAACCAAAGCCTTAAGTCGCGGCTCTCTGTGCCAAGGATAGTTGATATGCGTCCCAGCGCCTCGTCACTAATTTGAACGGTTAAGTCGGTGCGAGCTGCCAGATGGCTTACGACCAATGCCTCGACACAACGTCCTTTCACACGACAAGCTTGGTCCTTTTCGGACCGAATGTGGCGGATAATTTCCGGGCTTACAAGGTCGAGGATTCTGATGCTGACGGCTGAGAACCACCACGCTGTTGCCGGTGGAGCTCTTGTCCAAAGTCCACAGGCTCGGAGGCACGTTTGCAGGGAGTTCGGCGCGTCATTCTTCCGGGAGAGCGAAGGTCCTTAGTGTGCATGTCTTGAGGAGGCCTGCGTGGAAAAGGGATACGATGAGAGATTGAGTAGAGGTACTATCAGGAAATGTTCATCAGAGCATCTGCCGGATCTAGATGCAACTCGATCTTCAATCGGCTGGAAGAGCACTGAGAGAGGGTACTGATGGTCTGTCTGACCATATGTTGCACGTCCGATGCACCGTATTAACGACAAGGGAAGCTGAGTATGTCGATGTGTAGGGAAATCAAGTTCGCGACTTTGAACGGCGGGCACCAGGCTAAGCATTCCCGGGCCGAATGTATCATCATCGTACGTACGCCAGGACCAATAATAGCCGATAGGGAAGCAAGCTCGCGTTCCCCAGATGGGTTGAACTTGGCCGCAAATTTGTTTACGACCAACGAAACGAAACAGCATCCTATCATCGGAGAATGGGGTCCTCTTCGGTCTGAAGGAGGTACGCAATTTCTGGGGTGATGAAGTAATAGGGAAAGGTCAAATGCCGGCAACGACCGAGGAGCACGAAGACGATGACACGCTATTTCATGATACCACAGGCTCGTCAGACACATTATGCGCACCTCATTTGTAGGAGGTGAGTTCCCGGGGGGGGTCAATTTGTGCACCATCCCGAGGAGGTCATTAAGCCAGCTTTGAAGGATAGATCCTAAAGTGCCGACCTACTATGCTCGGTGTTCGTTGCGGCTGGGATAGTGTGAAACAGGACGCTAAATGTTTGTTGGACCACATCCCACACATCCAACTTCTCTCCATCACCGGTCCTGGGATGGGAAAAACGGGGGTGGTGGTGGGTAGGGGAACACAGTAGTGCCAGGGGTGGGGTTGTAGGGGGATACGAAGGTACCAGGTATAGGGTAGGGGTGCAGGTGGTGCCTCGTGATGGTATGGTCGGTTGGTCCAGGGGACTTGGTGTGTTGTCAGATAGGGTACCCAGGGGGGATGGGGTATGATGTAGACCAGGGGGTAGATGTATGGGCCAGGGACAGGGTAATAAGGGGTGTGGTCCTAGGGAGGGGGTTGTAGGGGCACATCAGGGGGCAGGGGTGGGTAATGGTCGAAAGGGACGGGTGTCCATGGAGCCAACTTCGCTGAGTACAAGGAAAAACAGGCCCATATGTTCGATGGCACCTGGAAGCTTAAGCCAAACCTCTATGTCATGGTTCTCGGCACCAAGGATACCGGAGAGGCACGCCAACTCCTGATCACCAACATGAACGGTGCCCGAGTTGATGTCGGCTGTAAGCTTAGTCACGACCAACGCCTCGAAACAATATCCTATCATACGAGAAGTCAGATCCTCTTCCTGCTGAATGCGACGGGTGATCTCTGGTGTGGCAATGGCATGGAGGAAATATGGCGGCAATTGCTTGGAAGTACCAAGCTGATGATACGCTTTTGCGTAATACCACAGGCTCTTCAGACACATCCGCAGACAGGCCCTGCGCACTTCATCCGTGAGAGTTAAGGAGTCTGATATGCATGTCCGAAGGAGGTTGCGGAGGCGAGACGCGATGATCCGATCAAATTTGCCACCCATGATGTTGGTTTGTGCGTTTGACCAATTAAACGGTAGTTCGATGGTCTCTTCAGCAGGAAGGGTCTGAGAAAGGATATCGAGCGTCCGTCGGACCACATCAAGCACATCCGATGGCACTGCGTCGGCGACCAAAGATGCAACGCTATCCAACGCGAGGGATACCATGCTTGCGAGCTGGACGACGCCCGGCTGCGTAAGACAAAGCCTCACATCCGGGCGTTCGGTACCGAGGATAGCTGATAGGCATGCTAGCTGTTTGTCGTCGATTTGAACAGTTGAGTCCGTACTTGATTTGACGTCAGCTGCCAGCTTCGTTACGACCAGTGCACCGAAACAAAGTCCCATCACATGAATAATAGGGTCCCGTTCGGTCTGAATGCGACGAATGATCTCCGGACTGGCAAGGGTGTGGGGGAAATAGGATGGCAACGGCTCAGAGGTACCAAACTGATTGAACGCTCTTCCAAAATAGCACAGGCACTTCAGACACACCCGCAGACGACGCTTGCGCTCTTCGTCGTTGAGAGGTGACGCCCCTGGTATACAGGTCTTGAAGAGGTCGTAGAGACGGGATCCGAGGATGCCATCGGTCGGCGACTTTTTGGACATGAGGGGAAGAATTGCCAAGGTTGCATCCGGAACAGTACGGGAGTCAAAGAATCCTGGCACGCCTGCCGCAAATGTCTCGATCTCCTTGTCTTCGTCGAGAGCTGTAAGCGTCCATTCGAGCGCACTCGCGACTACCGTGGATGGGGCGTCCTTGGCATTACGCTCGATACTCTTCCGTAGGCCTTCAGAGAGCCACTGTCGATGTACCTTGACTTGTTTTTTGAGCGCCTCTCTCCACCTTTCAATACCGGGCGCCGTCATGTGCTGGTTGACTCGACTCCATAATTTCAATAAGGATTTGTGAAATAGGCCCTCGATTCTGAGGGTGGCCTTTAAAACAATGACAACGAAAAACTGGGATAACCGCCACGTGGGTCCAGACAGGGGTGTGGCATAAGGGCAATTGAGGTACAAGTTCGGTAGGATCGTCAGCACTGTGTATGCCAGAACGAACGCCGCAACCCAACCAAGGGTGAAGTATGAAACAGTCTTGTCGATGGGGAAAAGAAAGTCGATGAGACCAGCGAAGAAGAGGAAGACGGATATGTGGAGGATCGTGGGCATTGTCACGACGGCTCGAGCCATTCCGAACTTGCTAATCCCATTGAATACGTATGCTCGCATACGCGCACGCCTGTGAGGTGCACCGTGGTGCTGAGCAAGTTCCTGATACCGTCGAGCCCATTGCTGCATCAATGTCGCAGAGAGCGCGCAAGTCAAGCTGAGGACCAAACTGAGGAACCACAACACGTTGACCCTAACGGCGGACGTCGTTGGTTTGAAGGGTTGTCCGCTCGCCGCTACAACACTCACAAGAGGTGTCCCATTAGAGATGTTGACAATTTGACTGGATATTTGAGTGAGGAGTGCGTTGGTCGTTTGGCTAGGATCGGGAGACAACAGCTTGTAACTTTCAATAATGAAGGTGGCGACTGTGGCAGAGAATAGACCAGTCTTCAAAAAACAAGTGTCTCAGCTGAGGAATCTGTACAAGATGGTGTAGGGCTCACAAAGACGAGGATCCCCTCTGTGTCCCCCTTCCAACTCTCAGTTACGTCCTTATCCTGCTTCTCAGCCTCGGTGAGGTACATGGACCACAGCCCATCAGAAGGGTCTCCGTACTTCTCGCCTGGTACGCGAATGAGAATGCTGTACAAGTTGTGAAATGTCAAATGAACGTACCCCGCAGAGGATCTGGATTACCCGCCATTTGCGTGGGAGGAACGTCCTCATGGGGACGGTCATTTGTTGTCACGGTGGGTGTTGTAGGCTGAGCAGCTGCGATGACTGGAGGCTGAGGACTTTGAGGGGTTGCAGTAGTACTCGCAGGCTTATGCTCAGTAACACCACGGATCTGTGCCTCAATATCCGCCATTTCTGAGCTTCAAAGAATGTGGCGAGGACTCGGAGGAGTACTGTGTCGACTAATCAGGTCATATCTGGTCTGAGTCATTCGATGATAGTGTAAGCAATGCCATGATTTTGTATCTTCCTCATTTGGTCTTTTCATCCGCCGATGGGCACCGTCGCCGTCACCGTAGGAGTATTTTTGGACACGTGCGGGTGTTCAAAGTTACGGTTCAACGTTCAATACATCAAGAATCAAGCTTCCTTACGCTTCCTAAATCACCGCAAAATTACCGTCCACAAGCCAGGCAGTAGCCGTGCTTTCCGCATCTAGGTGCCCTGGATTTCTTTGTTACCACCATCTCGGTGACCTCCCATAACCATGCGCCTTTACCCACTCTCCGTGCTTTTTATCGTCGCCATCGGACTGAGAGGCCGCGCGACCTTTGTACGTTGGGATGACGTGAAAGCGAAGCACACTTGGAATTCTGTCCCGGAGAACTGGCAGAACCTGGGTCACCCACCTGCTGGCACTACCATCGATCTCCACATTGCACTCAAGGCCCAAAACGAGAACGCTTTGATCGATGCCCTCTATCAGGTCAGCAGTCCCGACCATCCAAGGTGCGTTCTCTCCATCCTTCCGCTTGCGCGGTACCCACTGGCACCCATGTGTCCCGCTTCCACGTGGCAGATACGGTGCACACCTATCCAAGGAGGAGGTCGCCGAACTCGTCGCGCCGCCCTCAGACGTACTCGAACTTGTCAACGCCTGGCTCGAACATCACGGCGTTCCCCCCTCTGCCATCTCAACGAAACACGGTGGCAGCTGGCTGACGGTCATCGGCGTCCCTGTGTCCCGAGCCAACGAACTCCTGAGCGCGTCGTATCAGCTGTACCAGCACATCGGGACGAACGACACCGTTCTCCGCACACTCAGTTACGGGCTCCCCACGACGCTGCTTGAGCACGTGCAAAATGTTGCACCGGCCACACACTTCGGCTTCCCGCGCACGCAGTTCCAGGAGCCGGTCATGCGCCACGACGGGGCAGCAGGGGTACAGAGGAAAGTACCGGCGGGGGAGCTTGGGACGGTATTGTCGAGCCGCCAGGGACCATATGTCACACCATCCTTCTTACGTTGGCTGTACAAGACGTCTAACTATGTGCCCTTTGCCGCGGACCGGAATGTGCTCGGCGTCATCGGCTTACAGGGTGATTACCCGAGCCCTGGCGACCTGAGGCAATTCATGAATGAATTTCGCCTCGACGCAACCTCGGCGGCCTACAGTGTTGTGGAGATCGAAGGCGGAGGGTACAACCCGGGAAAGCCAGACCCCGAGGCAAATCTCAATATCCAGTACACTTCGGTCATTGCGTTCCCGACCCCGCGTATATTCTACAGCACTGGCGGCTCACCTACCTTGGGCGATCCGTACATAAACTGGCTCGACTACATGCTCGACCTGTCGAGTGTCCCGCAGACGGTAAACACGCCTTACGGCATGCCCGAGCACACAGTTTCCCCAGATTATGCGATATATACGTGCAACCTTTACCTGCGGCTCGGCGCGCGTGGCGCCAGCGTCCTGTTCTCGAGCGGCAACAATGGTGTTGGTCGTGGAAACTGCTTGATCTCCGACGGCTCTGGGAATTCGTGGGTCCAGTTCGCCCCCACCTTCCCTTCAACCTGTATGTGTGGGCTCTTTTTCTCCGCCTGCATGCGCTACATTGCTCACCACACCGGCCATGGTTCTCGCAGGTCCCTGGGTCACTAGCGTCGGCGGAACGACGGGGTACAACCCAGAAATTGCGGCAAGTCTCTCAGGTGGCGGTTTCTCGGCGTATTTTTCGCGGCCAGCCTACCAGAAAAAGGCTGTGCCCGCCTTCCTCCAGAGCCTTGGCGGCCGGTATGACGGCCTTTACAAGTGAGTTAGCGCCCATGAACCGACGCCTCATTCTCACTTTGTGTCCAGCCCTGGGGGCCGTGGCATTCCCGATATCGCTCTACAGGCAATGAACTTCCGTATCGTCTCCAACACGCAGTCCTTGAAAGCGGATGGGACAAGCTGTTCGACGCCGGTGCGACACTCGATCTCGCCAGACCGCTCCCTTAAGCTCTCTGCTGATTGCCGACGTACAGACTGCGGCCGGAATTATCTCCCTACTGAATGACTACCGGATTTCGATCGGCCGGCCGCCACTCGGCTTCCTCAACGTCTTGTTGTACGGCATATGCCTCGAGGGCCTGAATGACATCACGTCTGGGTCGAATCCGGGCTGTAATACTGATGGATTCTCCGCTGTCCCTGGGTGGGATCCTGTGCGTACATCCAGAGTTGTGTCTTTTCATCTTTCGACGTTGATTCACTCTGGATTTGGACTCTATAGGTCACGGGTCTTGGGTCGCTCGACTTTGAAAGACTGATTACAATACTTAGTCGTTGGTAGTGGACTGACCAGGGTTAGCTTCAGCGCCTCGTCGCAATCTACCCTAGATTGCCGCCGTAGCCGCAGACATCTTCTACGTGTCTTCTGACTTATCTTCTCGCAGTTGTCTTCCTTACCCTCGTCTAAAGTCCAGAGCTTAGTTGATAAGCACACCAATGCCTTGTCGCTAATTTGAACGGTTGAATTGGTGCGTAGTTTGATGCGAGCCCCCAGATTGTCCACGACCAACGCACCGACACAACGCGAAGTTGCGGATAAAGGAAGGTGGGTGTGAGAAAAAGACACGTGATGCGTAAATCATAGTCTCTTACACGGCGCATCGACAAGGGAAGAACGATGCCCGATTTAAAATCAGCTGCAAACTTAGTCGGTTCGACGTCCTATCACGCGGGAGATACGGTCCTCAGAGACTAACCGTCCTCTTCCCATCGAATGCAGCGAGTAATCTCTGGTGTGACAAAGACGCAGAGGAAATAGGTTGGAAGCGGGTGGGATTTACCAAGCGCCTTTGCACAATACCACAGGCTCTTCAAAGTTCAAGCACATCCGCAGATAGCTCCTACGCATCTCAGCCGCGAAAGGTGAGGCGATTGATATGCACATCTGGAGGAGGTTGTGGAGGCGAGATACGATGATAAGATCAAATTTACTACCCCAAGTGTTGATTGGAGCAATGAGCAGATCCAGCGGTAGTTTGGCGAACTCTGTGGTCGGAAGGGTCCGCCTTTGTACTAGCGACATGTCATCGGGAATACAAACTGATCCAAAAAAAAAAAAAAAGAAGGGTCTGAGTAGGGATATCGGGCGTCTGTTGGACTTGGACCATATCAACCACATCTGCGTGGCACGGCATTGGTGACCATGGAATCAACACCACCAAATGCGAGGGAAACCGTGCTCGCAAGCACGACAGTTCCAGGCCGTCTAAGGCAAAACTCCACGTCATGGCCTCCGATGCCAAGGATAACTGATATATATGTGTCATTCTATGTGTCAGTAGGGATGGGAAAGTTCGGTTCAGTTCGGTTCAGAGCCCCTTTTGGCTGAACCCCTGAACCGAACTATTGGTTCAGGTTCAGGTGTTTGGCCGAACCCTCGAACCGAACCCTTGGTTCAGGTTCACATTGGTTCGGTTCGGTTCAGGGAGGGTCCGAACCCTGAACCGAACCCAAACGGCAAAATGAGAGGATCCTGCTTACGTAATCACATCAAACGCGCAGAATCACCAGGCATGTGTACCGCAAAAGGCGTGACTTAACGCTTTTGTGGTAGAAGCCAAAAAAACAATCTAATTCTGTATCTAAATCTATTACTAAGTTGTGCGACTAAGTTGTGCGACTAAGTTGTGCAAGCTACTCTATGTCCTCTAAGTCCTCATCATTACCACCAATGCTGCTCTCTAAAGACCTCCCAACAGCTTGCGTCGTGGATGAGATGTGCCCATTTCTGTATGCACTCTTGAGAATCTGAAGACCTTCAAACATCTCTGGCCGCAATCTATTTCTGAGTGAGGAGTCAGTGATACCTCCACTGCTGAACGCGCGCTCGGACGGGGTTGTGGAACCTTGGATTGCAAGGTAGTCTCTTGCAATCCTTTTCAGAGTCGGGTACCTGGTGTCACGCTGTTTCCGTTGTGTAAGGATGTGTGCATGCACTCGGAATGAGGAAGCGACTTACCCCCCACCAACCAACTATATCAGTTGTGGTTTCAGCCCCGGTTTTGAGGTATTGTTGAAGTTCTTCGCGAGGGCCACTGGTGGTGTTGTGTTGCTGTTGAAACGCCTGAACAGTGCCATGAAGGAAGGAGCCGCCAGTAGTGAAACAGTTGCTCCTTCCCAGAAGGTCCATCTACATACACATCAGCTCCAAAGACGAGTACTAAAGTGTTGGGTTAACTGACCTATGCTGCGTTCGGTCGTCGTAGGCATTTGTGTCGGGGTAACATAATACCTATCAAACTAGAAGTTGTCAGTAAATAACCCTCCTCGTCGTGCGGAGCCCAGTGCCTGCGCCCGCTCAGGCATCCACAGCGGGCACATTGTGAGGATGAAGAGTACACCGACGTGCGTGACATGCGGAGCCCAGTCGCTCGGCATCCACAGCGGGCACGTCGCGAGGATGAAGAGCACGCCGACATCGATGTTCAGTCGATCGCGACTCACGAGGAACGTGCGCGGATTCTCCTCGTGCGTGACAAGTCGCTCGGCACCAACAGTGGGCACATCGCGAGGATGAAGAGCACTGCCGACATCAACATTGAGTCGATCGCGACTCGCGAGGAATGTGCACGGATTCTCCTCGTGCGTGACATGCGGAGCATCCACAGCGGGCACATCGCGAGCATGAAGAGTACGCCGACATAATCAACGTTGAGTCGATCGCGAGGAATGTGCGCGGATTCTCGATCGCAAGGAATGTGTGCGGATTCTCAATCGCTGTTGTTGAGTCGATCGCGAGGAATGTGCGCAGATTCTGGTCAAAGAATCACCGAGAATGGGAAGACTTACTATTTCTTCTAGCCGCCTCATGCCAGTAGCGTACCGCTCGCTGTCCCATTGGCTTCGGAAATAGATATCCTTGAAGTTGGGATCAAGAACTAGCACTGAGTAAGACAATAGCCATGAACAAAGCGCGAGAACGAGAACGTACCAAGACATATGAAGTACGCAGCCGAGGTGTTGCTGGCGCGGCCGTACCATTTATGGAGGCTTGCAAGGCCTTCATTGAGCGCGTCCGTCAGTCCTTGGTGCTTGGGATGGGCGGCCATCGTTTCCCAGCGCTTGATGAGGAATTCAAAGGATGGGATGATTCGCCAGACCGTAGGTGAACGAACGCTTGAGAACGTCTGCTGGACGTTTGACGGCTCCTAGCCAATGTGAGCGAGATTCGAGAACCGGACCAAAACAAGTCCAAGAAGGACTTACCCTCAGCGCGTCCCTAATATCTTCGAGGCACTCCCAATCCCTCCGAGTCAAGTGGAAGTCCGCATAGCAGCGGTGGTTGGAGAGGTTTGGCACAACGTCGCTGGCATCAGCGAGGAGAATGAATTGGGTGATCGCCTGTTGCGAACTCTAAGTCACGGCTTGATTCAATAATAAAATGTCTTTACGCACCGTCCTGAGGAGGATAAAACGTTCCAGGAGTTGGAACATTGATCCCCATCGAGTAGGAACCCATTGAACAAGTTCGAGTGGGGTGGTCCCGACTTGGCTGCAGGTCGCACGAAAGAAGACCCGCGCTTGCGGTGAGTTGCGAACCTGCTTCACGAAGGAGATCGCTTTTCCAAGCGCATCACCCGAGACGATGTCTTCATCGTCGTCGCCATTGTCCAATGCAGGTTCACCTTCGTCGGCGGTGGCCACGGCGCCAAGCTTCTTGCTGAAACGTGGGGCGACAGTCTGGATGAAGTGCTTGGCCGCGAGATGAAGAGCATGCTCCATGCACCTACGTTACATTAGACTCACTCAGATTAGAGCAAAAAGTTTCGGACGCGCGAACACTCACAACATGTCGTGATCTTCGGCTGTCCACTCAGTTCCCGTCGATTCACTGTTCTGGAGTACACGAAGAGTGGTACGATTCACGGCCGCGCCATCACTCGTAAACCAGCCAACCTATAGAGCAGGACAGTAGGTTGATGAGGTGAAAACCCCTAAGACGATGAAGATCGTACCTTATCACGTAGGCCATACTTATCTAAAGCCTGGCCTATGATGTCCGCCATGTTCTGACCGGTATGCCTTCCCTCAATCATCTGGAAGGTAAGTTGTTCCGACTTCAACTCCCACGCATCCGGGAGATTGGCAGGCGCATCTATATAATGTGCTGTAATCGATATGTACGGGTCACCTGGCGTCGAGGTCCATGCATCAAAAGTAAAAGAAATCTTGGAGGGGAGTATCTTCGCGTTCTCGCAAACCCTTCCCTCTGCAGTTTCTACGCGCCGGAGTACCTCAGCGCGAAGGGTGTGGCGGTGTGGGATGTCTCGGTCCGAAAGAGATGGCCGGCAGTACTTGAGGAGGCGGCGAAAACTCTCGCTCTCGACCAAACGGAAAGCCTGGAGATGTCAGAACGCGTATACACTAACACATGATCTCACTCACCTCGTCTTCGCAAACGACAACCTCGACGATATGGTCGATCAGCCCCGCGCGAGTGAACACAGGGACCTTAGGCTCATGCGTGACAATGCCATCAAGAGATGTTTGACTAAGGCTAAGTGAATCAGTACCGAGCGAGCAACTGAGACAACAAACGCTTACCCATCACCTGAGTCAGCCGGTGTGCGGAAAAGCGCACGGTGATTCGGCTCGATACCGACTGCGTTGCAGCGTTTGCGGTAGAGTTGCGCGTGATGCCTAGCGATGTGCATCCGTAGTGAACTTGCGCTTCCGGTCAGAAAACACGACGTGCGCTTGATCGAGGAATTTTTCCTTCACGCATATCCGATTAGCGAAAAAAGTCAGAAAAAGTAAGAGTACTTAGTACTTACCGACAGAGCCTGCACCAATGGCCATCCAGAATCTTCTTCGTGTCCGGATGGACGTAATCCTTCTGACGATAGAAAATGAGGAGGATGTCGGCGGTGCCACGCTTTCGTTGGGACGTGGAGGTCATAGCCTGAGAAGTAAGGTGAGAATGACATTCGAGTGAGGGCGAAGAACGCACCTCGTTGTCAGCGTCAGCCATGGCCTTGATGGCCTCGTAGTCGTCGGATGCAGGATCTGTGAGGGCCCCGTTGTCAGCGTCAGCCATGGCCTTGATGGCCTCGTAGTCGTCGGATGCAGGATCTGTGTTAGGCTCCGTGGTAGCGCCCTCGTCGCTGTCGCTCGCGTCGAGATTGATGACGACCTTGCGTGTGACACGACGACGAGGGACGGTGGCAGTCGGGACCTTGCGTTTGGCGTCTGGACGAGCGCTGGCAGGGGCCGCAGGGCTGTTTGAAGCGACCGCTTCGGCTGCTTCGACAGCGCGTTGCGATGGGCGAGGAACACGAGTCGTCCGGCGTACACCAGAGACATTGTCAGAAGGAAAAGGAGCCGACTCGTCCGCATCAAAAGACCAGTTGATCTCCGATGCGTCTTTCAGAGTGCCGTCGGGTCGGACGGCATGCCCAGGGTCAGATGCAACTGAAGACATAGTGTGACGATTTGAGAAGTTGAGTGGGATGTGAGTTTTCGATAGGGCAGCGACATACCACGATTTTATGCGTTTCCTTTCGGCTGGACACCAGGAAAGAAGCCGATTGCGCACTCCTCTTCGAGAGCATGAGCCTAACTGGATTGGAATCAATAGAAACGACGGGTAACTCACCACAGGGAGATGACACTGAGCGTTATGATACTAACGCTCGGAGGGGCAGCGGTCAAACGCTCGGAGGGGGGAAAGTCCCGACATTGAGGGGGTGAGGGACGGTCGCCACAGAACTAGATTGCAGCCAAAAAAATGGCACGAACGAGGAGGGTATCTTATGTTGACGATGAGGCATCGATGAGGGAGCGATAAGAGAGGATGGGGGACAACGAAGTCACGATGCAGTCGCCACACGACGCCACACAAAAAGTCCCACGCCAGCACCGCACAGTTTCAGATTCACATATGACATCTCGCACACAGTTTCGCACTTTTGGAACGGGCCGAAATAATACACTTGCATTTCAGAGGTTCCATTTCGTTTTTTTTTTTTTTGAGCGGCCGTAAATTTCAGCCTAGCAACACCAATAGTTCGGTTCGAACGGAGTTCGAACGCGGTTCTCAAATTTCGGGGTTTGGCCGAACCCCGAACGGAACCGATGGTCCGGTTCGGGTCAACACCCGAACCCGAACCCTGAACCTGGGTTCGGTTCGGGTAGGTTCGGGTTCGGACCGAAGTTCGGACCTGAACTTTCCCATCCCTATGTGTCAGCGAAAAGTTCGTCGAGCATTTATATATTGTATAGATTTGCTACTTAATATATCGCCTGTCCAAAATATAGAGTATACGCCGGATCACCAGCTCAGCCTGGTGACAGCGCGGGTGACAGGTGCCTTAAGCGGAAAGGTGTCACCAGTCCAATACACGCTCATTGGGACGACCGCTCCCAAATCGGGTCGTGTGGCCGGCCCCTAGCTGGCAGCAGTGGCTGAGAGTGGCTGAGTGGCTGAGTGGCTGGTCCGGGCCGTCCGATTTCCCGATTGGGAAGCGGGCACAGGGGCCACAGTGGGTTGAGTGCAGCTCCACCCCTTGTGTCCTCCAGCGTGCTGCACTTGCGCGCGCCCTTAGATAATAAGACAATGCTTGACGAAGACGGAGGTGGAAGCCTCCACAAAGTTGCGTAAGGTGCAGCGACGTGCGCAACCACTCGCGCGGCCGATCTCTGTCGAGCCCAAGTGGCTCATCTCTCGCATTCCCGGGGGTGCTGCACTCGCACGCGGGCTTAGTAGATTTAGGGGAACATGCCCCCTAACCGGATAGACATCCGTACAAAATCTGGAACCGTGCGGAGGCCCGCGCGACCCCTCACACCTCCCTCAACTTAAAGAAAGATATCTCATTGATTACATAAAGGAGACTAACCAACACTTGGGAACCAAAAATGGGAGGAGCCCCTGAGAAACCAGTCCGATACACAATGTATTTCATGCCAGGGCTGGTATCACCAGGTGGATGTATTTCCGACTCGAATTGGTGCTCAGGGGTGCCACCGAGGTCACGTGACCGGGTCACCGGGTGGCCACCACAGTATTGGGACATACGCTGACACATATTTTCAGCTGTGGCCATCACCTGGTCCCCCAGAAAATTGGAATGCTATTATAACTAGTTGTAATATAGGTGTGCCAGTTGTATTTAATTTTTATATATTACAACATATTTTTGGTGATTACAACCAAATTACAACTAGTTATAATAGCATTCCAATTTTCAACCGTCAGATCATGTACATCACCTGGTCCCCCAGAAAATTGGAATGCTATTATAACTAGTTGTAATTTGGTTGTAATCACCAAAAATATGTTGTAATATATAAAAATTAAATACAACTGGCACACCTATATTACAACTAGTTATAATAGCATTCCAATTTTCTGGGGGACCAGGTGATGCGTCGCTATCGTGGGGCTCTTTGGCCGATCTTATAAGTTACTAGCAACACAAAGGCTGTTGTGTTAGTCTCTGTGATTTCCTTTACGTCCCACCAGTGTTTCTTTCTCTTGCCAGTGTTATACTGGCAACATAATGCTGTCGAGGAAGGGTTATTTACTGCCATTTGGGGGGCCTATCCAGATTCATTATCTTCCGCTCATCTTGCAACATAGGGGTGTCCTTCCAGTTGAAGCCCCTCTCTTACGTTGAACGTGTTCTGCGTCTTTGCGGACATCATGAGCCAAGTGTGCAACCTCTTCGCACGCTCTTTGACAATTCTTTCAACCGTCTTAGTCCTGCACAAGTGAAACCATGCCGCCACCACTGGGAGAGAGTGAGAGCAGGTGGTGGCATTTAATTTCAGGTTACACTTTGTTTCCTTCACTTTCTCTTCGCATATAATCCATCACACGTTGTTTTCTTCATCGTCCCGTGGTGGTCTGCCATCCCTGCTTCTTGAATGACCTCATTGCGCGTGTCGGCACTGTTGAGTGCTCAGCTGTGCTTAAAGCTCTGTTAGCATGGGTCGATCGCGGCGTGCTGCGAGAAGAAACCGAAGATGTGGACGTGCAACGCTGCCGTCTGCTCAAGCGCGTACCTGACGATGTCGGCGCCGGGCCAGTGGGAATAATGACGGCCGGGTCGCGCATGGCGCTCGTGGAGGAAGAGCCGGCCATGCTCACGGTGCAGCAACAACAGGCGGAGCAGATGAAAGTGTATTGGAAGGTGCGTCATCCGTGGTGCCAGGCGAGTGCGTGTGCGACGCAGTTGCGGCAGTTCATCGAGGGCACACTCACGAACCTCGGCTGGCTCCTGATAGACCTCAAGTTCACGCAGGGGTACGACCGGACGGTCGACCAGCTTGGCATGTTCATGAATGCGGCGCGTCGTGAAGGCCTGGTCAGTGTCAAGGACGAAAGGTGATCGGAAGTGATCAGAAACGGTCGTGCACGCTTGCGCGTGGTGCGAAACTTCGAATAGATGGCCACCAGGGTCGGGAACGCCTGGGGTTTGACTCGCTAAGGCCGCGCATGAGTCTGGCACCCGGGAGAACACGAGGGGAGAGCTGCAGAGAGCTCAAAGGTCCATGGGAGCAGTCTGCGATTAGAGTAGTAGATGTAAAGTTGTAATTACATCAGTCATAAATACTTGGGAATAAATGCTAATGGATGGGGTGCATTACATGAACAGGGGAATGCTAAAATGTGGAGGGAAGGGTCCCAGGTGAGTAGAGACACACTGCGCACATGAAGCGCGGGACAGCGGTGAAGCGTGTGGGAATCTTAGAAAGCATACAGAGCGCCCCTCAGCGCGGGGAAGTGCGCCTCAAAAGTGGTTTGGCAGGAACAGAGGCATCGTTTCGCATGCCAACGACTGTTACAGCATCTATTGCTAAAGGACGGTCCTCCGGACCGTCCTTTCAATGCTAGTGATAATGACTAAGTTACCTGACAATCCTACCTAATGCGCTGATGCAAATCTCGGAGGCTTGATGACAGGGAAAAATGCATTGACGCACACCCAGAGTATGGGTAGTAGTGTGGGACTCAAGCTTGGGGTCCGCTGGCACGGGGTCCGGTACCTTCTCCGCCCTCTCTGTGGGCCATCACGCCGTGTAGAGCTTTTCTTCCTTAAATTGAAAAGTGTTTTTTAAGGCCTGATGTAAGAGCTGACGTGTCTTTGTTGGAAGATAATGAACTACAAGTTCGGAGTCGCGGTGACGTCTCGGTGGCTACCGGAAAATGAAGGTGGACAATGTGGATAAGGGAATGGAACAACGAGTGCGACACTGCGACGAGGCGTTGAAGCTAGCCCGGGTCAGTCCACTACCAACGACTAAGTATTGTAATCAATCTCTCAAAGTCGAGTGACCCGAGACCCGTGACCTATGGAATCCAGAGTGAGACAACGTTGAAAGATGAAAAGACACAACTCTGGCTGTACGTACAGGATCCCACCCAGGGACAGCGGAGAATCCATCAGTATTGCAGCCCGGATTCGACCCAGACGTGATGTCAATCAGGCCCCCGAGGCATCTTCCGTACAGCAAGACGTTGAGAAAGCCAAGTGGCGCCCTGCCATTCGAAATCCGGTAGTCATTCAGTAGGGAGATGATTCCGGCAGCAGTCTGTACGTCGGCAATCAGGCATGCAGAGATAAGAGGACTCGAGTGTCGCACCGGCGTCGAGCAGCTTGTGCCATGAATTTCCGTGGCCCTCGTGTTGAGGACGATACGGAAGTCCATTGCCTGTAGAGCGATATCGGGAACGCCACGTCCCCCAGGGCTGCACAAATAACACAAAGTGAGAATGAGCCACCGGGTCACGGGCGAACGCACTTGTAAAAACCGTAATACTGGTTGCCAAGGTTCCGGAGGAAGCTGGGGACAAATTCGTTCTGGTAGGGCGGCCGCGGAAAATACAACGAGAAGCCGCCACCGGAGAAACTCGCCGCAACCTCTGGGTTGTAGCCCGTCGTTCCGCCAACGCTGGTGACCCAGGGACCTGCAAGTACCGTGGGCGGTGTGGTGAGTGGTCTACCAATGCTTGTTTGCGGCTCGAAGGTAGAGTTAAAATACCATACGCACAAGTGGAGGGGAAGGTGGGAAGGAACTGGACCCGCGAGTTGCCGGAGCTGTCTTGGAACAGGCAGTTCCCACTACCGACACCTTCGTTACCGCTCGAGAAGAGGACGCTGACGCCACGAACGCCGAGCCGCGCGAACAGACTGCATACATATGTTGCATAATCCCGCGGAACTGTGTACTCAGGCATGCTGTACGGCATGCTTATTGTCTGCGGGACACTCCACTGGCCGAGCGCGTAGTCGAGCAAGTTTATGAACCCATCGCCGTAGGGATCCCAGCCGCCAGTGCTGTAGAATATATGCGGGGTCGGGTAGGCAATGGCCGAAGTATATTGAATATTGAGATTCGCCTCGACGGTTGGGTTGCTCGGGTCGTACCCTCCACCTTTGACCTGCACGACACTGTAGGTCGCCGAGGTCGCGTCGAAGCGATATTCATTCATGAATTGCCTCAGGTCGTCCGGGTTCGGGTAATCACCGAGGAAGCCCGCAACGCCGAGCACATTGTGGTCCACGGCAGAGGGCACGTAGTTAGACGTCTTATAAAACCAACGCAGGAATGACGGCGTCACATATTGGTCGCGGTGAGACAATACCGTCCCGGGGTCTCCCCCCGGCACCTTCGTCTGCTCCCTGGTTTCCCCGCCGCGGCGCACGAGTGGTTCCTGCCTGGGCGTGCGCGGAAATCCGAAGTGTGTGGTCGGCGCAACGTTTTCCACGTGTTCAACCAGCGCCGCGGGGAGCCCGTAACTGAGCGTGCGGAGAACTGTGTCGTTCGTCCCAATGTGTTGGTACAGTTGGTACGACGCGCTCAGGAGTTCGTTGGCTCTGGAAACAGGGACACCCGTAAGCGTCAGCCAACTGCCGCCGTGTTTTGTTGAGATGCTAGAGGGGTGCACGCCGTAATGTTCGAGCCAGGCCTCGGCAAGCTCGAGCACGTCTGAGGGCGGCGCGACCAGTTCGGCAACCTCCTCTCTGGATAGGTGTTTGCCTTGTCTTCCCGGGGGCAGCGGGACATGTGAGTACTACGCGCGCGGAAGAGTGGTGGAGAGGACGCACCTTGGATGGCCGGGACTGCTGACCTCCATGAGGGTATCAATCAAGGCATTCTCATTTTTGGCTTTGAGTGCAATGTGGAGATCGATGGTAGTGTCAGCAGACGGGTGACCCAGGTTCCGCCAGTTCTCTGGGACAGAATTCCACGCGTGCTTCGGTCGAAGATCGTCCCAATGCGATGCAAAGGGCGTTGCGAGGCTGCTGAGAGGCCCGGGGGCGAGGACAGACAGGACAGAAAGTGGGTGAAAGCGCATGACCTGTGCGATATCTACGTGCGGGCCCCTGCAATTAATGAAGGGTCGAAGTCTAAATAGTCTCTCGGGTTAAGACGCTGACAGCGTGGCCTGGGGGCGAAGATCTTACGGCAAGTTTTAAGGTGTATCTAGGTGTCGGGACTGAAACCGGCGCCGCTGTCAGAATGAGGTAGATACATAACCGTACATCCTCCGTGGACCCAATGTTATACTGTGGGTGACTAGGTGACTTCCCGTAGGAATCTGGAGTTGCGTACTTTTCGCATACTTTCTACGGTCCGGTCCGCCTTGGACAAGTATACATCGGCCCGGGCAGAGGTACAGTAATAACTGAGGCTGCGGTTGCATCTGGGTAGCAGTTCCATCAACCCTCCGTCGTCCACTTCAGTTCGTTTACACTCGCCCGGGCTCCTCTAAGATGGCACATCTACGCTCACCATACACAATTACCAGGAGGTACACAAAAAAGACGTTGACGGTGCCTGAGGCCTGAGATTTGGTGTCAGCGGAACGGGAAGCTGGAGGGGTGTCCGCGGCCGCAGAGGATACAGTACAATAATCAAATAACTTGACTTGTGCCACTTCCGAGGGATCCGCGTTAAGCGTGCACACAGAGAGCTCTATTCTAATTACAGTACTGTGAAAAAGCAATTACAAAACATCTAGGGAAAATATATCACAGCCCCGGGACCTCCAACGCACCCTCGAGTCCCACGCGCACACCGATCACCCGTGCCACGCGCCGCTCGATACGGTCCTCAAGTCCGTGCATCGCCGTGTCCCACCAGCGCTCGGGGCCTTCCGGCACGGCGCGCCACGCGCCGCGGAACAGCTCGCGCATCCCCTTGTCCCCGAGCTCCACAGCGCGCGCACGCGCTGCGGCACCCTGCTCGTGCGTCGCGCCAAACCCCTCGCCTGCGAGCACGAGCGCGGGGGGCACCGTGATTCTCCCATGCTTGAACACCATCACGTTCACCGAGATGCAGTGCAGCGTTGCGCCGTCCGGCTCGGGCTCGCGCGCCGCAGCTACGGCACGGGCGACGTGTGCCTGGAGGTCCGCGCTGGAGGCTGATGGCGTCGGCGTCGAGGAGGTGTTGCTGTCGTCGTCGGATTTGGGGCCGGGGGTGGATGGCGTGGACCGGCGCGATGCGGGATTGTGGTGCGAGACGAAGCGGTGGATGACGTAGAGCTGCATAAACAGAAGATGAGCAGGGGTCAAGCGGGGGGATGAGTGAATCGTACCCATTTGTGGTCCCAGCCGACGATTTGCGAACGTACCTCGTAGCGCGCAAATATGGGGATCTCGCGCAGGAATTGGAAGTGCGTACCTGCACGACGAGAAGATCAGCAGGGTAGCTGGGGAAGGACCACGACGCGAGACATACCGGCTAGCGCGAACCCGCCCCCGGCGAGTACAAGTGAAGGAAAGATGTGTAAGACGCTGTTCGTACGCGCAAAATCAAGGAGCTAATTTGGTGCAAGAATGACGCTCAGCCCCAGCCCGGCTCGGCCCGCGCAGGAATCGCGTCACTCACCTTCGGGTAAGACGAATTGCTGAGGTGCCAGTTGTAGTCGCAATCATCAGGGCCTGTCGAAAAGAGTAGAGAAATGAAAAAAAACAAAGAGAAGTAGAAGTGTAACCACTACCCACCCGCCCAGGCTTTAGTCACTAAGATATAGTCGAGCGGATTCTGGCCGATGGGCACAAGGTCGTCACGGAACTTGTGCGCGTCGTTTTTGTCGGTGGAAGACGAAGAGAAGAGCGTGCGCATACGCGCACGGCGGGCGAGCCACCACAACCTGGTGATGGGCAAAAATACATTGACTGATAATGATTATAAGCAGGCGACACGAAAAACGAATCTTGGAGAACGGAAGAACGGAAGCTACGTACAGTGCCAGACTAATGGCAGGGATCGCACATTCAGAATGAGAAGTAGAAAAGCGAAAGTTTTAGCGAGCCCCGGTAAGACGCTGAGACCGAGGGAGAGGGCCGCAGCCGGGGAGGCGGAGAGCATGATGTGGAGGGTGTTTGGGGCAGGTTGCGTGGGTAGAACTACACTGAACCCTGGGAGAACGACCAAGTGTATTTCTCGGCTTTCGGCACATGTAAGTCCCGAGTCCCGGCTGCTCAATGATTATTCACGCATATTCACGACTGGAGTATGATACCCCCGAGCCGAGGTCTCGAATATGAGGCTGCGTGTCCCGGGTCAATATTTGTCACCGTTATTCACGAGCCCGGTGCCAATCCCGGTGCTGTACTTTTCTTTCCGAACCTAACCTAATTTCCCATTCCCACCCGCCATCCGGACAACAAAGCACAAACCAGGGTCGAGAATGGTCAGTACTGTATCAGTTTACAGTCATCCCAAAAGTCCTTCCGCACAAAACGGATTCTCGCTAAGGTCGCCTGCCAGAATCGGTGAGCGGTACTCTATCTAACTTATCTGCAACCGGCCCATCTGCACATCAAGCCTATCCCTCCAGTTCCGTCTTCAGACGGATACCAAGATCCAAGTGCATAATTACTACGACGAATCGACTGCTGACATCTTCTAGTGATACAGTATGACGCCGCACGAAGTTGAACATATGAACACCGGAAGTCAATGGCGCAGCTTTGTGGGACGCTTGCGGTATGTTGTTGATATGTAACCTCCCACAAGCCCCCTCCTCTCCTACTTGTTTTTTGTGCCTGTACGTGCTTGTGTACGTGCGACAATATTGCATCAAGCCTAAGCAACCCCTTACTTACTCCACAAATGCAACACACTACTTTCTGTTTCTATTAAAGTTTGGAGCGCGGGAAAAAGTCTACAATAACAATCATTAGGAAGAAGATACAGTAGGAACACTTATGCAATCCGGCAACTATTCTGATATTGACGAAGAAGGTTCTAACAAGAGTCGACTTAGATGATTGTAGGGGGCGAAAACAAAATGCATTGGCCGGGAGTCGAACCCGGAGCTAGGCCACTCAAGTCAAATGACAAGTGGGAAGACCCAATGTTACCGCTACACCACCAATGCCTGAGAAGTGGGGGCATACAAGCAGTGATGAAGATCTTGCAGTTGTAATCGTCTCGCGGCGCCTGCCCTGCCGCGGCTCAAGCGCTCAAGTTGGGGCCAAGTCAACTTGAAGCTGTGTCGAGCGTTATTTGTCAGTGGGTGGCCTGGCCAGCTGACTCCGAGTCTCCTCTGCTGCAAAGGCAAGTTGCTAATCTAAGATTCCAGAAGTAGTGTCTGTGCCTACCAACTCAATGGGGCGGGGTTACGCTGACCCCATGTCTCTGCCAAAGGTGCGGTCGATCCTTTTGTTCTATACGTGAGTTGCCGATTTCAGAGGAAGTTTGGAAGGTGCGACTGCGATCGCACGAGCTGAGCCAAATGGAGCCCAAGGTCGGTCCCTAGTATCCCTGCCCATTGGCTCATACTATCGGCCGCTACTGAAGACCAAAGGGGACAACGGGCTTCGGTACCCACGGTGTCGCATTGAACGTTCGACCCTTCACTTTGGAACTTCAGCCTTGTTCAACTGCCCTTCAAAGGATATGCGGTTATATAGCTACCCCATTCTGACAGCGGCGCTTTCGGTTTCGGTGCCGACACCTAGATACACCGTAAAATCTCCTCCCCCAGGCCATGCTGTCGGCATCCTGAGGGACTCTGTAGACTTCCACCCTTCATTAATTGCAGGGGCACGTAGATATCGCACAGGTCATGCGCTTTCACCCACTTTCTGTCCTGTCTGCCCTCGCCTTCGGACCTCTCAGCGGCCTCGCAACGCCCTTTGCATCGCATTGGGACGATCTCCGACCGAAGCACACGTGGAATTCTGTCCCAGAGAACTGGCGCAACTTGGGTCACCCGCCTGCTGACACCACCATTGATCTCCACATTGCACTCAAAGCACAAAGCGAGAATGCCTTGATTGATACCCTCATTGAGGTCAGCAGTCCCGGCCATCCAAGGTGAGTCCGAACCACCACTCTTCCGCGCGCGTAGTACTCACATCATGATGTCCCGCTGCCCCCGGGAAGACAAGGCAAACACCTATCCAGAGAGGAGGTCGCCGAACTTGTCGCGCCGCCCTCAGACGTGCTCGAGCTTGCCAATGCCTGGCTCGAACATTACGGCGTGCACCCCTCTAGCATCTCAACAAAACACGGCGGCAGTTGGCTGACGCTCACCGGCGTCCCTGTTTCCAGAGCCAACGAACTCCTGAGCGCGTCGTACCAACTGTACCAACACATTGGGACGAACGACACAGTTCTCCGCACGCTCAGTTACGGGCTCCCCGTGGCGCTGGTTGAGCATGTGGAAAACGTTGCGCCGACCACACACTTCGGATTTCCTCGCACGCCACAGCAGGAACCATTCATGCGCCGTGGCGGGGAAACCAGGGAGCAGACGAAGGTGCCGGGGGGAGACCCCGGGACGGTATTGTCTCACCGCGACCAATATGTGACGCCGTCATTCCTGCGTTGGTTTTACAAGACGTCCAGATACGTGCCATTAGCCGCGGACCGGAATGTGCTCGGCGTTGTGGGCCTCCTCGGTGATTACCCGAACCCGGACGACCTGAGGCAATTCATGAATGAATATCGCTTCGACGCGACCTCGGCGACCTACAGTGTCGTGCAGATCAAAGGTGGAGGGTACGACCCGAGCAACCCATCCATGGAGGCGAATGTCGATACTCAATATACTTCGGCCATTGCCTACCCGACCCCGCATATATTCTACAGCACTGGCGGCTCAGGCACCCGAACAAATATCCACGACGATCCGTTTATTAACTGGCTCGACTTCGTGCTCGACCTGAGCAGTGTCCCACAGACGGTAAGTACGCCCTACGGCTTTCCCGAGTACAAAGTTCCGCTGGATTATGCAATATATGTGTGCAATCTGTTCGCGCGGCTCGGCGTTCGTGGCGCCAGTGTCCTCTTCGCGAGCGGTAATGATGGTGTTGGTGGTGGGAACTGCCTGTTCCAAGACAGCTCCGGCAACTCGCGGGTCCAGTTCCTCCCCACCTTTCCCTCCACTTGTGCGTATGGTATTTTAACTTTCGAGCAGAAATCAAGCGTTTGTAGACCGCTCACCCCATTTTCCACGGTACTCGCAGGTCCCTGGGTCACCAGCGTTGGCGGAACGACGGGCTACAACCCAGAGGTTGCGGCGAGTCTCTCCGGTGGCGGCTTCTCGGTGTATTTTCCGCGGCCGACATACCAGAACAATGCTGTTCGTACCTTCCTCTTGAACCTCGGCAGCCAGTATAACGGCTTTTACAAGTGCGTTCGCTTCCGTGACCCGGTGCCTCATTCTCACTTTGTATTATTTGTGCAGCCCTGGGGGACGTGGCGTTCCCGATATCGCCGTACAGGCGATTAACTTCGGTGCCGTCTTCAACCAAGCGACCTCGACAGCTCGTGGCACAAGCTGCGCGGTGCCGGTGCGACACTCGAGTCCTCTTATCTCTGCATGCCTGATTGCCGACGTACAGACTGCGGCGGGAATTATCTCCCTGCTGAATGACTACCGGATTTCGATCGGCAGGCCGCCACTCGGCTTCCTCAACATCTGGCTATATAGTATATTGCTCCCCGGCTTGAATGACATCACGTCTGGGTCGAACCCGGGCTGCAATACCAATGGATTCTCCGCTGTGCCTGGGTGGGATCCTGTGCGCCTAGTCATAGTTCTGTCTTCTTATTCGACGTTGGCTCACTCTGATTCTATAGGTCACGGGTCTCGGGTCACTCGACTTTGAAAGACTGGTTGCGATACTTAGTCGTTGGTAGTGGACTGACCCGGGCTGGCTTCAACGCCTCGTCGCACTCATTATTAAATTCCCTGACCCGGATTGTCGCCGTCGACACCTTCTAGACATCTTTTGACGCTTCTTCTAGTTCCCTTCCTCATCTCTGAATTCGAATCGGTCTACATAGAGATGGCCCGTGTGTGTAAGTAGAGTACTAATGGAATATTCTCCCTGGTGATTAGTATCGGCGTCGTTGCGTGTCGCATATAAACCATGCATATGCATATCTGCATGTACTGCACGTATTACTGACGCGAAACAATAACAAGAACTATCCGAGGGATGAATATCAATGAATAGAGGGCGAGTTGTACTAGAGGGCTGCATGTAACACAATCTCTACGGTCCATATCGCCTGTTAGCTTTAGCCTTGGTAGTATTAACATGTACGTCCAACATGTCAATGGGAAGTGGGAACTGATATCAACTACCCTAGGCGGTCCGTTCATGAACTGGCTCGACTATGTCCTCGCCCAGAAGAGCGTCCCATAGACGATATCCACGTCTTATAGCACCACCGAGTACAAAGTTCCGCAGCATTATGCAATTCATGTGTGCAACCTGCTCTCGGCTTGACGTGCGTGGTTCCAGGCTTCTAGCGTCCTCTTTTCGAGCAGCAATGATAGTAGCCAACTGGCAATGATGGTGCTGGTTGGCCGAAGTTGTGGGAATTGCCAGTTCGAAGACAGGCCTCCGGCAACTCGCGTATAACTTAGCTCCCACGCATCGTGACGAATCCTGGTCTCGATTCTTTGCGTGAACCTCGCGAACCTACGGCCGTACAACCTAAGCCCAGAGGATCCGCGCTCATGTATCTATTGTATATCGTTCCGACAGCGGCGCTTCTACGCTCCCCAGATACACCGTAAAACCTCCGTCCCCTAAGCTAGGCTTTCCGCATCTCGAACCCTAGGTGCCCTGAAATATTTTTTTGCCACCATCTCGGCGACCTCCCATGACCATGCGCTTTTACTCACTTTCTGTGCTTTCCATCTTCGCCATCGGACCTCTGAGAGGCCTCGCGACCTTTGCACGTTGGGATGACGTGAAAGTGAAGCACACATGGAATTCTGTCCCAGAGAACTGGCAGATCCTGGGTCACCCACCTGCTGGCACTACCATCGATCTCCACATTGCACTCAAGGCCCAAAACGAGAACGCTTTGGTCGATGCCCTCATCGAGGTCAGCAGTCCCGGCCATCCAAAGTGCGTTCTCTCCATCCTTCCAATGCGCGCGGTACCCATCCACGTATCTCGCTTCCACGTGGCAGACACGGTGCACACCTATCTAGGGAGAAGGTCGCTGAACTCGTCGCGCCGCCCTCAGACGTACTCGAACTTGTCAACGCCTGGCTTGAACACCACGACGTTCCCCCCTCTGCCATCTCAACGAAACACGGTGGCAGCTGGCTGACGGTCGTCGGCGTTCCTGTGCCCCGAGCCAATAAACTCCTGAGCGCGTCGTACCAGCTGTACCGGCACATCGGGACGAACGACACCGTTCTCCGCACACTCAGTTACGGGCTCCCCACAGCGCTGCTTGAGCACGTGCAGAACGTTGCACCGGCCACATACTTCGGCTTTCCGCGCACGCCGTGGCAGGGGCCGCTCATGCGCCACGGCGGGGCAGCAGGGGTACAGAAGAAAGTACCAGCGGGGGAGCCTGGGACGGTATTGTCGAGCCGCCAGGGACCATATGTCACACCGTCCTTCCTACGTTGGCTGTACAAGACGTCTAGCTACGTGCCCTTTGCCGCGGACAGGAATGTGCTCGGCGTTGCGGGTTTCCTCAGTGATTACCCGAGCCCGGACGACCTGAGGCAATTCATGAATGAATATCGCTTCGACGCGACCTCGGCGACCTACAGGGTCGTGCAGATCAAAGGCGGAGGGTACGACCCGAGAAACCCAACCTCCGAGGGGAGTGTCAATATGCAGTACACTTCGGCCATGGCTTTCCCGACCCCGCATATATTCTACAGCACTGGCGGCTTAAATATCATGGGCGACGACCAGTTCCTAAACTGGCTCGACTACGTGCTCGGCCTGTCGAGTGTCCCGCAGACAATAAGCTCGCCTTACAGCGCGCCCGAGTACACCGTTCCGCCGGATTATGCAACGTATTTGTGCAGCCTTTATGCCCGGCTCGGCGTTCGTGGCGCCAGCGTCCTGTGCTCGAGCGGTAACGATGGTGTTGGTCCTGGGAACTGCTTGTTCTCCGACGGCTCTGGGAATTCGTGGGTCCGGTTCGTCCCCACCTTCCCTTCAACTTGTATGTGTGGGTTTTCTTTCTCGTGCTACATCGCTCACCACACCGGCCACGGTTTTTGTAGGTCACTGGGTCACTAGTGTCGGCGGGACGACGGGCTACGACCCAGAAATTGCGGCAAGTTTCTCAGGTGGCGGTTTCTCGGAGTATTTTCCGCGGCCGCTCTACCAGAGCATTGCTGTTCCCACCTTCCTCCAGAGCCTTGGCGGCCGGTATAACGGCCTTTACAAGTGAGTTCGCCCCCGTGACCCGGCGCCTCGTTCTCACTTTGTGTGTAGCCCTGGGGGCCGTGGCGTTCCCGATATCGCCCTACAGGCAATCGACTTCGGTTATATCTTGAACGCCCAGTCCTCGAAGGGGGTTGGCACAAGCTGCGCGGTGCCGGTGCGACACCTGAGTCCTCTTATCTCTGCATGCCTGATTGCCGACGTACAGGCTGCGGCGGGAATTGTCTCCCTGCTGAATGACTACCGGATTTCGATCGGCAGGCCGCCACTCGGCTTCCTCAACCTCTGGCTATATGGTCTATGCCGACCCGGCATGAATGACATCATGTCTGGGTCGAATCCGGGTTGCAATACCGATGGATTCTCCGCTGTGCCTGGGTGGGATCCTGTGCGCCTAGCCATAGTTGTGTCTTTCTATTCGATGTTGGCTCACTCTGGATTCTATAGGTCACGGGTCTCGGGTCACTCGACTTTGAAAGACTGGTTGCAATACTTAGTCGCTCGTAGTGGACTGACCCGGGCTGGCTCCAACGCCTCGTCGCACCCATTATTCCCTCCCCTAACCCAGATTATCGCCGTAGCCGTCGACATCTTCCATGCATCTTGTAACGGTGCTTCTAGCACCTCGGGTCATTGACATACAGTAGATAAACTACATATATCTGCATGTACTATCCATATCACCTATGCGAAACAATAGCAAGCACTATCAGAAGGAGGAGTAGAGGCGAGTTGTGGACTGCTACATGGGTTCTGGATCCCAAGACGCACTCTAATGAATTCGTAAAAAAAAACAAGAAAAACAAGAAAGAACTATCCGAGCCTGTCATTCACTACAGCATGTAGCAAACCGCATCATGATCAGGTATTACAGAAATCCCCATGCTTCACGCCTGTTAGCTCTAGCCTTGGTGACCCAAAGCCGGGAGGGACCTCCTCGATTTCGAGCCCGTACAAGAGTACGACACTTGTACAAGTGCGGTCCACTACTGATCATCAAGTACAATTCGAGCGTCCGATCCAACGTCGAAAAATGGAGGGCCGGACACACAGGACCTCATCCAGCGATGGTCTCGCATGGCCTGGATGACATCACGTTTGTATCGAATCCAGGCTGCAATATCGATGGATTTGCCGCCATCGCCGTACGGCCAGGGGTTGGGGATGCCGGGCGCTGATGGGCCGATGGCCTTCTTTTCGAAAGCAAGCAGTCACTCAGAGGGGAAACTATGCCCGCCGCGGTCTGTGCTTTGGTAACCGTGCCAGCCTCGAAGGCGCCAGATGCAGAAAGAAGATGTCTCCGATAGAGGAATGTCGCACGCAGCTCGTACCATCCATGACAATAAGTTGCCTGCCAGTGTTCCGGACGATTTGGAAACCGAGCGCTTGCAGAACGTTGTCGGAAAGTCGCGGTCCTCGGTGCTGCACAAATTACAAAGCGAGAATAGGTCGTGACAGATGCCAACGTGATGAAAAGGGCACCGCGAGGCCTGGGCCCGACAGTGAAGATAGAAAGCACAGAGACCGGGTGAATTGACTGGAGGTCACCGAGATGGTTACAACGAAGAAGCCTAGAAGCCTAGAACGGTCCAGGGCCCCTGCTGAGGCGCGGAAAGCTTGAGGCAGCTTCAAGTTGGGGGCGGTTTCACGGTACTGAATATCGCTGGAAGGAGCGTGGCGGTATCCGAAATCGGTGGCCCATTCAGGTTGGTGGATTCATTGGCAATTGTGAATCACGTGACGACGATATTGCCCATGAGCTTGAGGTAAGTTAGATATCATACAGTAGTGTGATATCATCCTGGTCATCTTCAAGTCTCGATTCAAGTTTGCGTAAACCTCGCGCTACGTGATGGCCGTAGAACCTAAGGCCCAGAGGATTTGCGTTCATGTATCTATTGTCTATCGTTCCGACAGCGGCGTTTCTACGCTCCCTAGATACACCGTTAAATCTCCGTCCCCTTGTCCGTCCCCCGAGCTAGGCTTTCCGCATCTCGAACCCTAGAGGCCCTGAATTTTTTTATTGCCACCATCTCGGCGACCTCCCATGACCATGCGCATTTGCCCACTCTCTGTGCTTTCCATCGTCGCCATCGGACCTCTGAGAGGCCTCGCGACCTTTGCACCACGTTGGGATGACGTGAAAGCGAAGCACACTTGGAATTCTGTCCCGGAGAACTGGCAGAACCTGGGTCACCCACCTGCTGGCACCACCATCGATCTCCACATTGCACTCAAGGCCCAAAACGAGAACGCTTTGATCGATGCCCTCTATCAGGTCAGCAGTCCCGGCCATCCAAAGTGTGTTCTCCCCATCCTTCCGCTCGCGCGGTACCCATCCATGTGTTCCGCTTCCACGTGGCAGATACGGTGTACACCTATCCAAGGAGGAGGTCGCCGAACTCGTCGCGCCTCCCTCAGACGTACTCGAACTTGTCAACGCCTGGCTTGAACACCACGGTGTCCCCCCGTCTGCCATCTTAACGAAACACGGTGGCAGTTGGCTGACGGTCATCGGCGTTCTTGTGCCCCGAGCCAACGAACTCCTGAGCGCGTCTTACCAGCTGTACCGGCACATCGGGACGAACGACACCGTTCTCCGCACACTCAGTTACGGGCTCCCCACGACGCTGCTTGAGCACGTGCAGAACGTTGCACCGGCCACATACTTCGGCTTTCCGCGTACGCCGTGGCAGGGGCCGCTCATGCACCACGACGGGGCAGCAGGGGCACAGAAGAAAGTACCAGCGGGGGAGCCTGGGACGGTTTTGTCGAGCCGCCAGGGATCATATATTACACCATCGTTCCTACGTTGGCTGTACAAGACGTCTAGGTACGTGCCGTTTTCCGCGGACAGGAATGTGCTCGGCGTCGTGGGTTTCCTCGGTGATTACCCGAGCCCGGACGACCTGAGCCGATTCATGAATGAATATCGCTTCGACGCGATCTCGGCGACCTACAGTGTCGTGCAGATCAAAGGCGGAGGGTACGACCCGAGTAACCCAACCACCGAGGCGAATCTCAATGTCCAGTACACTTCGGCCATTGCGTTCCCAACCCCGCATATATTCTACAGCACCGGCGGCTTAAATATCGTGGGCGACGATCAGTTCCTAAACTGGCTCGACTACGTGCTCGGCCTGTCGAGTATCCCGCAGACAGTGAGCACGCCTTACAGCGCGTTCGAGTACACCATTCCGCCGGATTATGCAACGTATATATGCGTCCTTTACGCCCGGCTCGGCACGCGTGGCGCCAGCGTTCTTTGCTCGAGCGGCAACGATGGTGTTGGTCCTGGGAACTGCTTGATCTCCGACCACTCTGGGAATTCACGGGTCCAGTTCCTCCCCACCTTCCCTTCAACTTGTACGTGTGGGCTTTTTTTTCTTTTTCTGCCCGCATGCGCTACATCGCTCACCACATCGGCCACGGTTTCGTAGGTCCCTGGGTCACTAGCGTCGGCGGGACGACGAGCAACGGCCCAGAAATTGCGGCAAGTTTCTCTGGTGGGGGTTTCTCGGCGTATTTTTCGCGGCCGGCCTACCAGAAAAAGGCTGTGCCCGCCTTCCTCCAGAGCCTTGGCGGCCGGTATAACGGCCTTTACAAGTGAGTTCGCCCCCGTGACCCGGCGCCTCGTTCTCACTTTGTGTGTAGCCCAGGGGGCCGTGGCGTTCCCGATATCGCCCTACAAGCAATCGACTTCGGTTTCATCTTGAAAGCGGAGTCCTCGAAGGGGGTTGGCACAAGTTGTTCGACGCCGGTGCGACACTCGAAACCTCTTCTCTCTGCATACCGCTCCCCTCAGGCTCTCTGCTGATTGTCGACGTACAGGCTGCGGCAGGAATTATCTCCCTGCTGAATGACTACCGGATTTCGATCGGCAGGTCGCCACTCGGCTTCCTCAACATCTGGCTATATAGTATATTGCTCCCCGGCTTGAATGACATCACGTCTGGGTCGAATCCGGGCTGCAATACCGATGGATTCTCCGCTGTCCCTGGGTGGGATCCTGTGCGTCTAGCCATAGTTCTGTCGTTTTATTCGACGTTGGCTCCAAGGTTGGCTCACTCTGGATTCTATAGGTCACGGGCCTAGGGTCGCTCGACTTTGAAAAACTGCTTACAATACTTAGTCGTTGGTAGTGAACTGACCCGGGCTAGCTTCAATGCTTCGTCGCAATCTTTATCAGTCCCCGGTTGCTGTAGCTGCAGACACCTTTTCTTCTGGCGTTTCTCTCCACATTCTCTCCCTTACCTCCGTTCAAACTCCAGAGCGTATCTCTGAATTTGAATTGATCTACCTAGAGACGACCCGGTGAATGAGAAGAGTACTATACTCTCTGGTGATTGGTATGGGCATCGTTGCATATCATAAAAACTGCACATGTACTACACATATTGCCTACATGGAACAATAACAAGAAATATCCGAGTCTGACATTCACTAAAGGGAGGTTCGTGTAGCAAACCGCATCAGCTCCCAATCGGCCTCCAACCCCAGAAAGCCGTTGGTCCAAGCGTGCGGGGCTTCATGTTTTGCATTGCGGTTAGCACCCTCTCTCCCTCCATTCATGAGACCCGTCAACCCTCTGACTTTTGCTCCGGTAGTCAAAGCGCATCTAGAAGATGCGGATGGGCTTGCCCATGGTTGACTTGATGTGTAACGATTTGACATTTTGCCAATGTTTCTTGAGCAGCGAGACGAGAAAGTTGATACCTTGGCGAGATTAGTGTGAAAACAAAAGTAAAAAAGTAGTCGAGGCATACTCAGCATGACATTAGCAAGGACTTGGTCGTCCGACATCTGAACGTGGCCAACAGCGACGCCCAGGCACAGCACCTTTTTCAGTTGGAATTTGATAGTCGACCGCACCTCAGTGAGCTTGTTGGTCAAGTCTTCGGCAGGCGATACGGGCGTTGGAAACTTCCCCGCTGTGGTTCCATCAATATTCGACGAAACAATTTTTTGAAGGAGCGATAGTAGACGTACCCTTGGAAAGACCGGGACCAAGGAGACGTGGGATCTGCTTGATGAGTGCCTCAGAGGCCAAGAAGGCGTCGTACTTCTTCGCGAGCTTCTTGACCAGTTTCTTGTTTTTGTTCAGCCTGTGACCACCATCCCGTGAGTAATGGTCCGAGAGCGTCGATATCTTCCACACACTTCTTGAGATCGTCTACAGACATGTACTCTAAATCTATCTGCTTCGCACGATCGATGTCGGCGGCATCGGCGAGAATGCAGATGGACATGCGCGGGCGAGGCACGTTGGGAAGCCTATCGGCACGTTAGCAGCACGCCACCTGCAGACGTGAAAAACTAACTTTACGGTGCCAGAGAAACGCTTGTCGCGTTGAGGGTCGTAGTTCTTCAGGCCGATCTGGAGCTCGACCGTCTCGACATAGTTGCGGCGCTTCTCGCCAGTCGATTCTGCAAGCAGGTCTTTGATAGAGCCCCGCACGCTTGACACTGAGAGCTTGCTGCTCACAAGAGTAAGCTACGGCAATGCAGCCCGAAACGACAGAACCCACCTCATGCTTGAATTTTGGGTTCCTCGGTTGGAACGAGCGGATGCGACGACGTTGATGCCAAAAAATAAAGTTTGGACTTGGTGAAGTCCGTCGAGTTGGAACTGTATAGCGTGACGCGTGACAAATGACATCACATGATATTAATACCACGTCACTGGGCATGTGACACGAGGTCCTCAATTGCAAGCTTAAAGTCCCTGTATCCTAGCTGCACTCCGGCATGTCATCAAGGCTTTCCCTGCTCACCCTCATATTTGCGCTTTTCACACTTGCAAATGCACAGTTTCAATTTTTCGGTGATATGTTCGGACACCCTCAGCAACAGCAGCAACAACAGCCATCTGGGGGCCAACAGTGGGCCATGCACGCAGAGAGTCGTACGTGGCACCCACCACTCTGTCATGCTTAGACAGAACTGTATCTTTTGCGACAGTTTCCTGTTCGGAATATCTCTGCCCAGATACCCTTGTTTGCGTAAAGCGGCCAATTGACTGTCCATGCCCAATTGTGCAAGACGTCAAGTGTGTCGTGCCGGACGCGCAGGAAGTTGGGGGTGGTACGCGACTTTGTATTCGTGGGGGGACCAACTGTGCACAGGTAGAAAAGCTAGCGAAGAAGTTTGCGAAGTAACGAATATATGCACCTTCCGCCTTCTCCGGCGAGATGAACCCTCCTCCAACTATTACTGTATAGACCTTTGCGTGTTCTGCTATTCCGGACTCATAATCCAGTGAGGTTTAATTTTAAAGTATAGAGAGTTCTGTCGCTGTGGTGTGTGGAACCAAACTAGAGAATAAACGGGAATTGGTGTGAACGTCGTTCAATGGTACTGTGTCTTACTTCGGCCTGTATATTTGGTTGGTGCCAATTAAACACCGGTGAGATGTACGCATCCTCGCACTTGCATAGCGTACGTACTCCGAAGTTGAGGCGCTCTCGGGACTCGTGGGAAATAGGTTTACTAGGCATAACCATAACCCTACGTTGGGTTCAACTCCTTTACATTGCTCGTAAGTTACTGTCACCAGCACTGTAACGCTCTCCTTGTCCAAAGTGTCCATGCAAAGACCAACTGTGCGTTCTGTATTGATTCTTTCGGCCATTCCGATCTCTGAGTCACTCCTCTTTTCAGGCCAAACTGCCACCGGGCGCCAACCGCATTCTCTTCGTCAAGAATCTGAACTACCAAATCACAGGTGAAGACCTGTACGACCTCTTTGGTCGCTACGGGAGCATACGACAAATACGCATCGGGAATGAGGCGAAGACGAAGGGAACAGCGTTTGTAGTGTTCAACGATGTCATGGACGTAAGCCGTTTATTTCCCCCACCCTTACACTTCCAACTCCTCCGTGTTTACAGGCGAAGAATGCGTTGGAACATCTAAATGGCTTCCACTTGCAAGAGCGGTATATTGTGGTGTTGTATCACATGCCCGCTAAGCAGGACGCGGCGGCTGCAAAGGCGGAGCTCGCGCGGAGAGAAGAGGAGCTGGTGCAGCTAAAGAAGAAACACAACATAAATGAAGAGGACTGATAAGGGTTGTTGTTTGGTGCGTGCTTGTCACACCGGCACGAGGTTTTCGACACTCGCGATCACGGCCAATCTACTCCCTGCATGGCCCTCGTACAATATATACAAACTCCAGGAACTAGTGCGAGGCGTGTGTGTTATAGCCGTCTAAGACATAGTTACTCGTCTTCTCTGTTGACGTCTCGCGGTTCATCGTTCTCCTTTGCATTACTCATTTTGTGACATAGGGTATCTAGCTAGGCATTCGAGTTGCTTGCCTGGAACCGGAAATACGCATATCGACCACGAAAGGTACATTTTGTCACCGAAATACACGATATGCGAGTGCGAACACTCACTCCCTAAGTGATATCCTGACCAACAGTGGATCGTGGTGCATCACGTTCCAATCTCGAATCTTTTCTTCCCAACCCTTATAAGTAACCCCAGGTGCCTTGGAGAAACGGAAACGCCGCAACATCCAGCAGAGCAGCATGCGCATCTCCATCAATGCCAGGTTCTTCCCCACACAAATCGTCGGTCCGTAGCCAAATGGGAAGAACGCAGACGTGTCGTGTTCTCCCGCAGGCGCACCGTTGGTAAGCCATCGTTCTGGTAAGAACGCATCGGGCGTGTAGAAGTTCCGCGGGTCGCGGTGAATACTATAAGTATGGAGGGAGAGCTGGGTCTCTTCTGGCATGTCCCTGCGCATGCATCGTACAGTTAGAATAATTGAGCAAAGGGCCACATCTATAGGGGTGTCTCGCTTACACTTTCCCGAACACTTTTGCACCTTTACCCTTGCCCAAGATGCGGCTTGACCCGCCTGGGACTGGGGGTTGAAGGCGGAGTGTCTCGTTACTATTAGAAAAATTAATTCTTCCCGAGCTGGGTCCCGTACCCAGTCACTCACATGCAAGCGTTTAACCATTCCATATAGCTCAACTTCACTACGTCCAGGGGCTCTTCTCCACTCGGGAAGGCGGCGTCGGTCTCTTCTTGCAGGCGGTTATATACCGCCGGGTTGCATACGAGGTAATAAAGTGCACAGGAAAGGGTGCCTTTTACTGTATCCGAGCCAGCGACAATGGCTAATAGTCCTTCCAACGCAAGATCGTCTGCGGACAAGCGCTCAGACTCCGGTAATTCCTCACCGCTCTGTGAACGATTGTGGTGAACAGAATGCGTTAGTTCGATATTGGTGCTTACTAGATGGTAGAATAAATCCCTTCGGTTTGCGCCGTTTTGCAACCGATGGGAGACCCTTTCTTTGCCGAAATCTCGGATACCGCCCTTCCCCACGATCGCAACAAGAGGTGGTATGATATATGACACATGGGTGAATATCCCAGAGATACTAATGTGAGGTGGGATTGTCAATGGCAAGCGTGCCCCACCAATGTCCAGATACGTACCGTGCACTCGAGTCAATGACTGGTTGAACACCATCGTTACTCCCACCGGCCATCATGAGCTCAAAGCCACCGCCGAAACTAGATACAACTGCATCAGCCTCTGCCGGAAAACCACGTACAGGACATTTACGCCATATCGCCCATGAAGTCTTTGCTAAAACAAATGTCAGAGCAAAGTCAGGCGCGCGCCACGGGACGTGGAAAAAAAAACTTACGCAAAGTAGCCGAACCATGCAGACATTTCTAGCACAAGGCCAGCTTTTTGATCCGACCCATTGACTATGTCTTCCAGACAATCGAGTAGTTGTCTGGCCCGCTTCGCTAAAATGACTTCATACTCTTTGAGCGCCTTGGATGAGAACGCGCGGTTCCACGGCTTGCGTTGATGCATGTGTAATATCGGATCACGCTGATCAATGAGTGATGGCCGCCCGGGAAGACCGTCCCAGCCTAATAATAGTCATACATGAATAATGGGCTGCGGTTGGCGCCAATGTGCCTTGGACTTACGTGGTCCCTTAGGGAGGCCGCCTTGTCCGAGTACCGCGGGTATAAGCGAAGCGTCACGAACAGAGAGTTCGTTGGGGCCTGCGAAACAAGTTATAGCTGGGCGTGTTTGGGGAAGGACCGAGAAATGCGTGCTGACCTACTCGTACGACGTCACCGTAACGATCGTGCAGGCTCTTGTAGTATAAATGAAGGTCCCCTCTGCCGCCGACATATGCCCCCCACCACTTAGATGTTTTGGCAATCGCAGGCCCAGGATATTTGTCAAGCGGGTGGAAGGGTGACAGACGATATGAGACAGTGAAGAACACCAGAAAACCTCCATATGATGCAAACGCTAATGGGACAGAAACGAGGATATATTCGACATGGTAAGATATAGGGATAGAAAGAAGTGCTGGTATGAAGATCAGAAGGACGAGAAGCGAGAGGTTGGATCGAGGCTCCAAGTGGCGGAAGTACAAATGAGATACCTAGGTCTCGTCATAAGCAAGTCGAAGGTACAGACAGACGTACTTACGAAGCTAGTGGTTAGCGTAATGATCGTGACATCAAACGCAGAAAGTGTCTGGCACAGTAGGGCAATGTAGGCCAGTGAAAGTAAAGGCATGGGTGTTGATAACGTTGATAGTTGGGAAAGTCCGGGCCGATGGTCGACATTTATATGGCCGAGTAAGTTACTGGCCGAGTATTTGCCAGTGAGCGCTCAGCTCAGCGCTCAGCCATTAGAAGGCGGTACAAGAGTGGTTACGATCAACAGAAACCCCATAGAACCCTGAGTGAGAGTTACGGAGGAGAGGCTACTGAAAGAAGAAATAGTTTGAACAGTGACGTATCTGGGATCACGCAGGTACAGTATAGTGGCACTTGGTCAAAGGCAAGATCAAGCTCCAGGCTCCTGCGCTACGTAGCAATGACCAAGGATCATGGCAACCTGTTGTTAGCAGAAAAACAAACAGAAAAACAAACTATAAAGGCTTACATTACAGTACAGTATCGGCGTCATCACGGTAATTCAAAACCGCCGGACCACCGGCGACCAATTCCACTTTTTGTTTTTGTTTTCCTTTTTTACTGAGCTGGTGATTGGTGCATTGACCACCAGCCATAAATATCACTTTTCGAAGCTTCAAAAAATGGAACACGAAGGACTATTAACGGTTAGATCTTCGCAATCGGTTACCATCGCGCATTCTCTCCATTCTCTACTCTGCTAGGGCTATCGGATGGATCCACTACTTAACTCCACAGGGAAGGCGTCTCGGATTCGTCACCCTTCATGGTTAGCCGCAACGAAGGCGCAGGTGGCGGCCGCTAACGGCACTCGCGGGTTCGACGGTGATAGAGACAGGGATGGGGACCGCGAGTGAGTTGGAATCGCCGCGCGGCGAGTTCGATGCATTGGCCGTTGATTGGTGCTTTTGCATGGTGGAGCTGGAGCCTACGGTCTACAGTATGAACACAGCCTGCGCAGGTGCCTGTGTATCATGCCCCACCACTAGACACATATTCGTGGCGACGGCATAGGTGAGTGAGTGAACCGATTCAGACAACCTTGTACTCTTTCCCCTTGAGGACTCTCGGGGAGCTTATGATTGTGGACAGTTAGTTGTGTTCACGTACCGGTTCGATCGCACATCCGACTTACTGTCGAGCGACTGAACAACCCCTTGGGATTGTTTCCCATGAATGAACTTTCCTCCCACAAGACTTCCCACCTTTGCTGTCACTTTGCCTGTAGGATGCCACGTCACTACGTTCGAGCACCTGTGCCTGTCTGGTACTTGGTACTGCATTTTCCACAGGGCAAGACCCAGTTTCCGTCGGCATCTTTCGGCCAACTGAAAGTCTTAGACGCTCCGCTATCACCCCGTAGAAGAATATCTAACGACTCGCAAGATGTCTCGGCCTCCTCATGAATTCATTTACTTGAGAGGCCCAGCTGAGGGGATCGGCACCGATATCGCAGGAGCCTCTAACTCAGCAACGAGGTAATGAACCTTCACCAATTTTGGTTATAAATGTTTTGAATCCATGAAACAACGATTAAGATGGTTGCAGACTTGATCTCTTTTCTTTTTTTTTGACCGGTCGCTAGACGACCCCGGTCGTAATCGACTAGGAACTAAACTATCCTCCACCTCACAAAACATCCGGCGCCATCTGTCGCCCTAATAGCTGATCCACCAGATCCACACCCCCATCAAGGAGGCCGTACTTGAGTGGGGCGTTCATGAGTCCGTCCGAAACCAAAGGAGTCATAAAGTAAAGTAAAGTCCAGCCACAGTGTCAACAAGGAAGACTGAGCTAAGGCTAAGTGATTGAAGGGTGATAAGAGTTATGGGCCGAAGCCCAAGAGGGATGAAAAGGTTTGGGGCCCTCCCAAAGGGCACCCGAAGGAGCGTATGGAGGCGTAAAAAAAGGTTAGTGGGAGCCAAGCAGAAGAGGCTGCCGTTACATAAGGGAAATGTCCCAGTGAGTGGGGGCAGGGGGTAAAAGGTAGGCCGGTAAAGGCCAGGATAAGGTTTGGGGTCATCCCGCCCACGAGGCAGGCTCGAGTGGGTGGGTTGGGTTCTGCGCCACCTGGGACGTCGACACCGGTTGGACGAAATCGAAACCCCTTGTGACTGGCGTCCCTGCAGCCTTCTCAGGTTGCAGCCCTCACGGGAGAAGTACGTGGACCAAAGCACCAGAACTCCGCTAAGGGATGGTGGTGGTACGAGGCCTATGATAGGTCAATGAGGGATGGTGTCTTGATCGGTTCAAGACTCAGGTCTTTGTTCTTTATTCTCGTCTGCATTTATTTGGTCACAATACGCAGGCGAAGACGCGACCGCACCGCAAAACCGGCATGCCTGGACTGGTAGGTAAGCAAGGATGTCAATGATGGTGACCATCACGCGGTGGCAACTTCGACTGGTAAAAAGTCCAACAAAACGAGTCAACCGAACACTTGCAGGCATCTCGTGCCGAAAGGCGAAGACAAACAGAAGGCCCTTGGAAGGCCCCAATTACCCAGGTCCTCCGGTAGCTGCATCCGGGACTCAGTAGTACTCAATGCCCGGTAGGTCGTTGACTCTAGGCCGGCCGTGAAGCCCGTGAAGCTTGAAGCCCGCAACACGAAGGATCCTCGTGGTATACTAACTCCTTATATGGCAGTGAAAGTCATGCGATGGGAATCACATGTTCTATATCTGCCCGGATTTTACTTCCGAGTTCCGGATCAGTCGTCCCATTGGCGACCCTCAGCAGCCCATTGCACGCCCAACACCACGTACATTTAAGCATGGCTTCCGTCCTCCTGTTCCGTATACTTGGGGTGGCGCCGGAAGCCAGGATTCCCCAATCAGGCGATATCCGACGCTAGACCTGATTCGACTTGTGATTCGAGGTCGGCAACACTCTGATCAATAGCAAGAGTGTCTTCCATAATACTAAATGATTTTAAACTTCGTGCGATCCTGGAAACTGAGCCTCTCACGCACATCTATACTATATATACGAGCTCGCAGCAGATTTCTCATCCACCGGCATCATGCATTTAACTGTCCTGAACTCCGATCGTTTGGGCCTACTGGTCCAAAAGCTTGACCGCGTATCCCTACTCGACACCGGTTTATTTGTGCTCTTCACTAGTTTCGTGGGTCGCCTCTTCACTTTTCCCTTTAAGGATCCTGACCAGGACCCAGAACCTCTTATCAATGTTTCCACCACCTGGAGCCTCGATCCAAGCTGCCTCTTATCGCCCTCCTCTTCGTTGTCCCTGTGCTTCTCTCTGTCCCGATTTCCTACCACGTCCCATGGCCCTCCGCTGCCGTCCTCCTGGCGTTCCTCGCTATGGAAGCGCTGTCACATCTTTCGCGCTCTTGTACCGTCTGTCACCCTTTCACCCGCTCGCAAGGTACCCCGGACCAGCAATTGCAAAAACCTCGAAGTTATGGGCGGCATATCACTGCGCCAAGGGCGACTTGCATAAGCTATACAAGAGCCTGCACGACCGTTATGGGGATGTCGTGAGAGTAGGTTGGTGCCAATATTGTCCTACACCTTCCTGCATGTCCGGTCGCTCAGCCGGCCTTATAGGGCCAAATGAACTGTCAATTCGAGATTCTTCGCTCATACACCCGATACTCGGGCAGGGTGGCTTGCCCAAGGGTCCACGTGCGTATGCAACATCTCGACCATTGCCCATCTGAAATCTATAGTAACCAGGCTGGGAGGGTCGGGAGGGGCGCCGATGCTAATTGCTCAGCGTGATCCGATATTGCACATGCATCAACGCAAGTCATGGAGTCGCGGCTTCTCGTCGGCAGCTCTGAAAGAGTACGAAATAGTTGTGGCGAAGCGGATCAGACAGCTGGTCGGTTGTCTGGATGATACGATCCAGAGATCGGACCAGAAGGCGAATACTGTGATGGATATTAATCGGTGGTTGAAATACTTTACGTGAGCTCTAACTTGCATAGATTTGATCTCGTTCCGACGACGTATCATCACAGGACAGATTTCATGGGTGACATGGCGTCCGTCTCCTAATAGGTTCTCTCAAGGATCAGACGCTGATTCGTCTCGTAGTTTTGGCGGTGGCTTCGAGATCATGAAAGCTGGCAGAGACATTGACGGTATATGGACCCTTTTCGAATCTGGCGTTTGGTACGTACCACGCCAGTGTTGTTTGCGTGTAATAACTTGTCCCAGTATCTCTGGCGTCACGTCGCACATACCATACGTCGGACCAATTCTCACCACAATGGCGGGACAGAGGTCCCCGCTTGTGCGTTTGCGAGCATTTGGCAAGGAGCGGGTTCTCGAGCGGTTGAGGATGGGTGCAAACAGGAAGGACCTATTCTATCACTTGGTAAGCTCCCGAACCGAGTTTTCGACGTCTTCGTCTCACAGAACGCGATCACAGAGTGGCGAGGAACTGCCCGAAAGTGAACGCCCATCTCCCGCCGATGTTGCAAAAGACGGGTTGTTGGCCATCATCGCTGGCTCGGACACAACAAGTAGTGCTCTCACGGCTGTCCTGTACTACCTCTTATGCAACCCGGCGTACGAGCGTCTGCAGGCAGAGGTCGATGGGGCGTTCCCGGGTGGAGAAGAACCTCTGGATGTAACGAAATTGAGTCAGATGGAATGGCTAAATGGTTGCATGTGGGTGTGCGGTGCGTTGAAGCGAACATGGAAGAACTAATTTTTGCCGCTACCAACAGCAACGAGTCACT